>JAGTTF010002770.1:3511-28200 GCA_019095985.1 Streblospio benedicti | reverse complement strand
GAAGTAAAAGTGATGGTTTTTTAAGAGAATATTTGATAACTATTTTCACTGAAAGCTAAAAATGGGACAATCTATCTCAAGTTTATGAATATGAAGGTAACGAAATCTTTTAGATATATTGTGTAAATGGCAAGAGTGATTTAGTTGGCTTATGTAGTGAGGAGGAGGAGTCTAAGAAAATTGGCAGGTCAAATACCTCTCCAATTTTGCGAGAGCCTTTCGCTGATTGGCTAGTTTTCTAGGTCGCACTTGGGAATTCCTCTTTGAGCTATATATTGAGCCCTTGATATTCAGGGTGCGTTTGACTGTTAATGTGATGCAAACGCAGCAGTGGAAAACTATAAATACGAGATTTCAACAGTCCTAGTTACGACCTGATAGTAACTCTTCTAACCCGCGTCTATTGAATTCTAAATATCTAATTTCTGTTGAAACTATCAAAGCAGCACAATCAGAACAGGAACACCTCCTCCGCAGGTGTGTGCACACGTTATGTCATAACAAAATGCACCATAGATCATGTATTTTTAATGAACCATAAAGATTGTGTTTATCTTACGGAAATACAAGTAAGTAGGCTTCCTGTTGACACCTTAAACGCTATTGTTGGTCCATTAAAAGCGGTGCTACGATGGTTTAAACAAAACAAAAATATACGGGATGGGTGTGAGGTGCTCTAGTACAAACCACAGCACGCACTTACCCGTCGGTCGAGCAACAACAAACCTAGTCATTGATTGGACTAAGACTTAGACTAAGACTAAGAAAGTGTTTGTGTCTCACACCACATTACATCTTAAAACATTAATAAAATTATTGCACATAATCCAGTGGAAGGTCATAAGCTAACCCATTTAGAGACTATTACGTTTTCATATCAAAACATATACATATATACTCATTGGACATTTATACATATACAAGTACATGTTCAAACATTTTAAACACATAAAAAGATTACTATTACAAAAAAAATATATTTACATTTAACATTTATAACAATATATTGTGACTAGGGGCTGGAGTAAAAACAGCTTGAAACAAAATGTTGGTGGTGATGGGAGCATCAAAACTTTATTTGTAACCATAAAAATGCGGTCACTAGAGGCTGCCCCCCGTCTCCACTCCAAACATGCACAAGTTATCATTGGTATGTTGTTTGCTTAAATAACGTATCAATTTCTTTGTTTAAAGAATATGGATTTGGAATCAAACTACATCTAAAATAGCAAAAAATTGCTTAAATTCAATGCGTAATGACCAACTAATAAAAGAAATCTATGAAGCAGAAAAGTGTGTGAAGCAACACCGCCAATGGAGCAGCAACATACCTAGGTACTTACTGAGCCAGTAGAATCCGCGGAAGTCGAAGGGGTAGGGGTCGTACACGTTCTGGTAGCCGCCTGCTCCGCTGGAGGAGGCTGCTGAGGCGGGGGCGAGGGGCTGGCGGGGACGCAGCCGCTCGCGGGTGAAGGCGTCGCCGGGCGCGGGTAGCAGGGCCGCGGCAGCCAGTAGCAGGAGGCAGAGGGCGGGCGAGGACATGGCTGGAGGTAACACACGTAGCGTTGGTATAGTGTCTGTATACAGGTTTCTATGGCATGGCTGAAACATAGGTAACGTTGGTATGGGTCTTTGTATATGTCTATATAGGTCTATATATTGTGTCTATATGGTATGGCTGACCACATTTACATTTACATTTACATATATAGGTCTGTATATAGTGTCATGGCATGGCTCAAACATGCCGCTAGCGTTGGTATATGGGTCTATACATGTATGGCATGGCATGGCTGAAACATGGCACATACCGCTAGGTCATTGGTATAGCCAGTATATACCATAGTGTTATAGGTCTGTATGGCATGGTGCAAGGAGCAACATATAGGCCTATATATATATATAGTGTCTATATTGCATGGCTTGTTTGTATGGCTAACATGGCATTTGTAAAACTGCAAGGGTACAGCATAACGCAAATTGGTTATAAGTCTGTATATATGTTTTATATGAGTCTATCTGTATGGCATGGTGAAACGCAACATACCGCTAACATGTTCTAAAAGTATGGCTAAGGGGCAAAATACATTGTTAGTCTGTGCCATGGCTGCAACATCAAACGATATACATATAGTGTCTATATGTTAAATGTCCAAAACGAAATACTAAAATCTTAAAATGTCAAAATAATTGGTTTTCAAATTCTGTCCTCTTCAGAATATACAATGGTGCAATTAAAACACCGGTATTACCACATAGAGAAGGAAACCTAATAAGCAAATCCCATAATTCAACATTATAATAAGTGTCTATATAGCATGGCTGCAAGGGTACAAGGAACGTCACCGCACATACCCTAACATAACATTGTACTAGTGTATAGGGCATGGCTGCAAAGTACATGTGTTATAGTTGAATGAGTGGCTCATGGCCATGTTGCAAAACCCTGCCACAATAGCACCGGAAAGAACTTCATGGCACATACCATTAATAGTATACATACGGCTTAACATTCCCTGGCAGGGCACGGAAAACAGTGTCTTCTGAATCAATTTATTTGTTTTTATTCAAAAATTTTTATAGAAACATTTATCCAGACAATATACTAAAATCTAGAATGTCTCTAAAGGAAATGTCAAACGTTTTGGTCTAATATTGTAGAAGTGCAGAATATACAATTTCAAATGTACAAAAGGTTCATTCACATAGAGAAGGAAACAGATAAGACAAATTTATAACCGGGATTTATACATCAGCATTTCTAATTGTCTATACAAGGTTTTAATCTTTTTGTCACCGCACATACAAATAACATTGTCCTATAAGGTTATGGCTGCAAATGTAGCCATTAAACATTGAATGAGTGATGCTACAAATATAATGGGGTATTTGCATAGAGAGAGGTTTGATTTAAAATCTACCGAATGTATTCATGGCACATAATTAATAGTATACATTTCAAAACCCCCATTTTGGCCAAGCGGAGGCAAACTCAATTTGAGGGAAATTTTAAACATGATACCAAAAGGTTTTATAGAGAAGTCTGTAGTGGAAACCAGCAATATAGGCAGGTGTTCGATGTCAATAAACAAATTTTTCGATAGTTCATATTCCTTTGCCTTATACAATTTAACCAAAAGTCGAAAAATACATCTCATTTAAACAGATTGTTGAATGTACTGGACATATTTCTGGCATCGTATCATTATATCGAAATCGCAAGCTTAAATATTTTTTCCAAATTGATACCTTGAATATAAAATATCCTATAAACAGATTGTGGTTAGCCATATTAAACACGTGTGAAACAATGATATAAATCCAAAGCACTGGATTTAAAAATCTATATGTATATCAACAATTGAGCTGCTAAAAATCCCATTTTTTGAGAATCAAGTAACAGATAACAGTATAAATAATAAACATCCTAAGATATATCCATAGAACCAACAGATAACAGTATTTTTATTTAGGATATCTTCTACATATTTTAAAACCATAAGATTATATCCATAGAACAAGAGTGTTGTATGTACAGCTAGCTACATAACATAGTAAAATCATATTTGTATTTGAAATATTTGCAAAGTAATGTAATTTAATTTATCACACTTTTTATTCTATGTCAAGAGAAAGGGCTTATCATGCTATATTTTGGTTAAAAGGGAGTCTAACAATAGGGTCATTCTTTAAAAAAGTGTCAATGTAAACGTATTCTCCCCGGGGAGTTGAAAAAGAGATAGTGTAGCAATGAAAGTGAAGTAGCTGGAGAACGATAACAATGAATTGCGAAGGTAAATAAGGAAATTTACTTGATGGGGCTATATAGCCTTGATGAAAATTCATTCACCAACATTGTTTTCCTAAATCACCAGTCACCAATACATTTAATTGTCTTTCACCAATAATCAGTAATTGTAATTGAATAAGGTTGGATCACATTTCACACCCGTAAATACAGTTCACCATTGACCCTCAAATCACCGCCCTTGTAACGAGCAGATCACCAGTCAGCAATAATAGGTTGCATCACATACCACATACTTAGATACAGGCAGTTCACAATCAAGATATAGGGCCTATTACCAATCACATTTTTTGCTATATGACCTTACCCCTGGCACTGCTCTGGGGTCTATGGCCCACGACTTACTACTGTGAAATAATCGGGAAGGCTATGTAAAGGTGTTTTGGAAGATCGTGGAATCGAACTCACGACCTCCCGCCCATGATTCAGACCAGTCATATGTCATGGGCGGACGTGCTAACCACTACACTAATCCCCCGATGCATACTTTGGTTTTCGCCTGTATCAATCTTACGCAATGCACGTTCCCGCCCTGGATACTATTATTAGCCTATCCAGCCTCGCAGCCTCAATCAGTCATAGCCTGCTTATACCACCGACTATTACGAAGCAGTCATCCAGACACGTGAGTCGTGCACACCTATATTTATAGCTGCGTATCTTACCGGCTACTTAACTTGGGCGTAATCTGGGCCACTTCTTTCACACTATTACCAAGCAGAACACCGATTCCAAAGAACAGCAAACCACAATCTCGGCAGGCCGACATGTACGCTGCACATGGCACTCATCAATATCTTATTACTTGTAGCTGTCGCCAGCAGACCTCTGACTCAGAATCCCCCCCCACACACACACCACATCCCGACCCCGCGGTGACCCCACTGGCCGTGACAGGCTGACAACATCCATGTCATTGGCAGGTGCTCGATAGATGTATTGGGGTGATCACCTCTGTAAAGCGTAATAGACGTACGTGGAATTACGTATCCCATGAGTTACGTGCAGCGTTCGGATGAATGGCTGATGCCAGTGACAGTCTGGGGCTGAGACTGTCTGATTAGTGACTGTCATTATCCAGCCCATCCATAGAGATAGAGTTGGGTGTGTTCTGTGAGACATAGGCTGAACCGAGTGGGGGGGGGGGGTCACAGGGCATGCGCCCACCCTTTTCCGATCAAACTGTTTCATTTTTGTTGGGGCTTTGGCATGCTTTAAGGATCGTTCACAAATGATGTCAGGGGGAGGGGGGGGGGGGGGCGAAAGATGACAATAGTTAACAGGGGGGTCTGGCAAAGTGATGTCACCTTTTAAAGATAAAAAGGTTTAGTTGTCTAATAGTATTTGGACTTACTTTCTTACATGTTAAGTGAGTTGCGATATATCTACTTTTTGAAATCACATTTGCCATGTTTGCTTTGTGTCCTAAATACATTTGTAAAATGATGTCTAAATTGTGGACATATACATTCACATGTATTTTTTAACGGCACAGTTAGTCATTGCAAAAAAATGTCGCGGAAATGGGGGGGGGTGGTGCAAAGATGACGTCATTTAGCAGGAAGGATCACTGTTTTGGAAAATGGACCTTTACAGTGAGTCACGTCCCAAAATCCCTTGATGTCATATTCCTCTACCCATCTAAACTTTCATGATTTTGAGGCAATCAATCAATCACTGGATGACGGGTGCACCTGGAACGACAGTGAGTGCAACAGGTAAACCTAGGGTACAGCCGGCAATGCGGACAGTTTGGATTTTGGCAGTGATTTCACTGACAGGACCCGCACTTCCATCCATGACATTGAGCTTTTAACAGGCCAACCAAAAAGTGTGACCGCCCATAATTTACGCTAACATAAGTTGTGATCAGGCCCCCAAAATTGTCTAAGATTCGACCACCGGTTACACGACGCATTAGACGACCCCAGCTTCCACCACCAGGTCTCATTTTGTGTTAGCAGACGAGGCGTTCAAATGGTCTCTAAATGTATGCCAATGTTAAAGAATTGTGTATTTCGACCACCGGTAACACGACGTGAAATAGACTGACGTTATTTCTCCACACACATGGCGTTTGTTGTATAGTGACGAGCGTTACAAATGGCGTCCTAAAAATAAAAAAGATTCAAGTTCATTTGAATGGCTGTTGACATATTTGAGTGTTTATCATGTTATAATGAATATTGTCATGCTTTGCCGGTCACCATGTATGAATGCATGCCCTCCCGTGGTTGAATCCAATCGCAAGCTCGGGCAATATTCGCCACATTCGGCGCATACAACGTGATACGTGGAATGACATATTTCTTCTTCAAACTTCAAGTACGTTATTAGTGACAGTTCCAACGTCCCTACGCCAGAGAATAAGACATCTGAGTGAGATTCATGAAAATGATCATTTTACGGCATAGTACGGCAGCTAGACCATTTTGTGGTGTGTGTGGTCACAACACACGTCAACGTAACATATGACTGGTCAAAACAATTTTCATTGGTCAAATGTGACGGTCTAACACTGGGGGAGACAGGAGCAGGTTGAAACACTTTTTATTCTTTTCCAAATATCTCATGACTTATGACTTATGTTTACAATTTCATTGTGTAAGATGATGTTGTTAGTCATTATTAAGTATATAAGAAACTTGTAATGATAAGTAATGTGTAGCAGCTGTAGCTGGAACAATAATCAAAGGTTTTGTTCTAAAAAAATGTTTAAATGTGATGGCCTAACAGTAGAGAAGCAATACTGATGGTTGTGCCCTATGCTTAGGGAATGAGTTTGTTCAACACCCTCCACCAAACGCATGAAAAGAACATTCTTGGTGGCGAGATGTAGATAGAATGTTAGAAATATCACACGTATTGGGTTTCCACTGGCAAATGTCAGTATGCGTGGTCTGCCATATCATGGTTAAATACGACACCAGAGTCATCAAGAAACGAAATGTCATCCGTGATGCTATTCCAATGTGTTTTTCTACGGAGACACCTTTATAACAACAGGTTCGTGTTTTGTTAGTCTCAAACATCTATGTGTTTGCTAACATTACACTCAGAGCCGCTTGTAACTATTGGTGCGCGGGTTATGAAGTACACTCAATGGACTTCACCATTTACACCGGGTCATTGGCATAATTGTCACTGTATGTTGCCTTTCTGAAATAATTGGAAAGCATGCAGTACGATTGTAACCATTCTAATCATCCACATTAACGTTCACTCGCCTGGCATGCATCTGTTTAACGTGTAGGTACCGCAGAGCCATGTGCAACTCAACACCCACCGCCAGACTCAACCGGTAATATTCAAAACAGTGCTGTTTAACAGTTTGCGAGAACGTACGTCGAACGTAAAAAATAACAGCCAGCCTCTGCTTCAATCAGGCGGGCGTACCCCCTCTGTAAGGAGTCCACTTTTATGCTACACATATACAAGTGGGTTTGAGAAATCAGACAATATCTCACTGAATGAGTGCTGTTAAATTCTACACTCAGCGATATATTGTCGGATTTCTCAATCCCACTCGTATAATCGCATTTTCGCTCAAGATTATTTATCATTTTACGTCTTAAACTTTGTAGTGAATGATATCAATTATGCCACTCTGGTGATTAGCCAATCAAAATCGAGTATTTCAAGCAAACTCCCCGGAGCTCAAATAGACGACCCCTAACAGTCCTAGTTTTAGTAATCAATGGGCAGGTCCTCAGAGGAAAGCCCAAAGTTGTTGAACCCACTTGGGAATAGTTCTCTGAGTGCTTTTCATAGGAGACGCCTACCACCGTGTGAAGAAAATAGGTTTTTGTTTTGCTATTCACTATTGCCGCTGTTTTTATCTTCTTTACAATATAGCCAGTTCCAAAAGTTATTGTTAATTCACAAACAATATTATTTGTAATTCATATTCTAACGACGTTTCAAATAAACAGCCAAAATAAATTTTGAAAACCAACTTTACAAGTACTGAGTAAAGTGAATGTTTTCTAAGTGAGTGTCGGGGGCAGTAATTAAAGAGACCACTTCCACAGAAAGACCATTTTTGCAGTTTGGTGAAAACATGTAAAGACGTTTTGTCTTTCACGGACCCATTAGTCGTCCACTTTCTGATTCTAGCAACAAAACGCACGATTAACATATCGTGCATGGACCGAATGCTGCTCTATGATTGGTTAAATTATGCTCCGTCTTGTCTTCAAACCTGTCTACAACAACAAGACAGCATCAAACTCCTTCAAACTACATCAAACTTCATCCGACCAAGACTTGACATGTCAAATATTCACGACGGCTTGAGACGAGACGAAAAATCGTGGAAACTTGTTTTTAACGCATCTAGATCTCCACCGCAAAGACGTTGTCCGACAAAACGTCTTGTCAGATACTGTTTGAACGAAGTCTTAGGGAGTAGGCTTTGGGGATGATGTACATTTTGTCACGCTCCGCAAAAATAGAAGTGTTCTATTTTTTTCTTGACCCCCCCCCCTCCCTCCCCCCGAAAGTGGAAATATCAAATGTGTGACATAATCGAAGATTATCTACACAGTGCTTAGCGATATTTATTCAAATATTACTTATATATGCCATAAAATGATATTTATTATATATCAGGTATGTAAATCATAATATTAATTAATGTGTGGAATCTGCTGCCTATCTTTTTTAATGCAGCATTTAAATAGTAAATTGTGGAATTCTGTTATTGAAAAGTTTTAGAGCGTGAGATAAACTATTAGACACCCAAAAAAGTGGAATATCCAAAACTTGACCGAAAGCCACCCATCCATTTCAATGTTATATTTTCAATAACTTGTGTGAATTTAATAATAAGGCCTAGAAAAAATGATCCTGTGGTTCCAGTAACCCTAGCTAACCCATTTTAACCCCCCAAACCTAATCTTGTTATTGAGGGTTTTTTTTAATAAAAACTTCGAACCTATGGATTCAGACATAAAATAATATACTAATTTTAGCGATCCAATAAAAAAATCATATATAATTCATCATTTTTGTTTAATTTTACCATCATGTTGTGTGTGCATTCACTTTTGTTTTCTATGTGGAGTAAAAAAAAAAAAAAAAAAAAAAAAAAAAGTGGCCCCTACCTTACCTCCATTTTTGCAGTAAGAAATATGAAGAAAAAAATAAAATTACCTACCTTACTAACATATTTTTCAAAATCAAGTTACCGGAACCAAACAATCATTTTTTATACGCCTAAGCAACAAAAAAGTAGATGAGAATGTAGGTGACTAAACAAAAATGACTAATCCTATAAGTTAGAGAGTTTTCACTCACCTGTGTGTTGCTGGGTGTCTGCTGACGTCGGGTGTGCGCGCGCAGCACGGAACAGCCGCTCTTGTACCCGGCGCCGCGCGCTCACAGCGGTGGACTCACTCCGTAAGCTCAGCGGTTACCGTTTGATGGGGAGAAATGAAGCTCCGACTTTGGGTGGATTCATCTCGGGGGTGGGGGTCTTACTCTATGTCGGGTATTACGGGTGTGCCATTTCTATGGTTCACCTTTTTACACATCTCAGGTATAGTGATCGGTCTAAATTTGTGATTTTTGGCATAGTTATGGGTCTAAATTTGTGATGTTTGGTGTAGCTGCCGGTGTGAAATTAATTGTACAGCTATTGTTGGTGTAAGTTTCATTTTGTTTGATACTGATATAATTTCTTTTTGAATATTTTGTTCACAAAATGTTGACAGTATGTAGTTTCATTATTTAATAGGTGTAGACATGGGTCACTTTTTCGTCGTCAAGATATAGACATGGTCACCGTTTCATGCCAATATCATTAGTATATCATTGGGTACCGTTTTGACGAGAGACCCCCCCCCCCCCGAGTGAGTGTAATGACTTCATTGCAAGTTTAATGCTATGTACCCAACTCTAAAATATCAATATAGTATTTGCTATCCTCTTGGCCATAGTGTAAAGTTGGCCACCAGCCCATCTTGAGAGCGCATCATTGCCAGAAATGTTTTATTAAGTAAGGTTATCATATACCATTTTGTAACTATTGATTTCAGTTTTATGTTTAGGTATGATCACGTTTCAACGGGAAACCTGCAAGAAGACATTGGCATGACGATGGTAGCCGGGGCATGAAGTAACACAGTTGTGTTGCTGAAAATCTATCATAAAATGAATGTGCTGATGTCTGTATGATAATGTAGATATTCATTACACAGGGCGGGTAAACGGTTGAAATAGTGAGTAAGTGAGTGAGTGAGTGAGTGAGTGAGTGAGTGAGTGAGTGATAATTGGTGCATATGATTTTTGACACAGTATAAGATATTCAAGATGGCCACCAACATTAAAGATGGCCGCCCAGAAACTCTGAAATGGGGAGTCATGGCTGCAATCAACAAAAGTAGCACATAAAGAAGTACATAAATATTTGATTGGGGTCCGCACGGACCACACACCAATTGAGGAGAGAAAATGCAGGGTCCACTGAAAAAAACCCCAATTGATTTAAGTCCTTCTAAGAAGTTGTCAGCTCATTCGTGTGCACCTCAGCAACTGGTTATGTTAATCTAATTGACAGGGGGCTTTGTGCAGATTATTTATTGAAAACATGATTGTTTATTTTTGTATGTTCCTATTGAAAACATAGTTGGTAAACAAAAGCTTAGACAAAAGGAGTTTAGGTGTCAAACCAGTTATTTTATCTAAAAAATAGTTGGAAGTTTAGTGTGCATGGTCAGTAATATTATAAGGCGGTCATGCATATATGCACAATTGAGCTACACTGGCGTGGCTTTCACAGATTGGGACTTATCCCCCCCCGGGGGGCTCATCAATGTCTGTCGGAGTTCTGGAAAGGCGGTTACATGACATTTATTACATACGTGCTTCCCTCCCAGCAGCTGGAGCTCAAATCATCTACTAAATATACACTGTGATGCGATTTTTTACCACTCAACGCTAAGCAAAGTAGTGAGGGCCTAGTTAATACATTCTTTTTTTTACACTTGAGCAGTTGTTCATTGGACTGAGTCCTGTTTTACGTTATCGAGAAAACGAAACCAGCATGACTAAGAACGCTAGCCTTTATCCGTCCAACTCCAGCATAATATTAATGTGCATATCTACAGGTAGAGCCAGGTGTCGAGGCTACCAACTAACCACCAACTATTTTTAACAACTATTCCTGAAAAGGTGACATTGGTAGAGCTCTGGAAGATCGCTGTGTAATGACGTAATCGGGTGCATGGAACTCTGGGAATTACGTCTGCATTATACAATTGAAGAGGAATAACTCGTAAAGCAGCACAATCCACCTTTAAAAGGTGAGTTTCAATTGCTTAAGAATAATGTATGTACTTAATGTAAAAATATAAGTTGTGGCTACCGTCTTTTCCACCATTTTAAAGAATGTCAAAGGTTAATTAGTTGGGAAATTCTATTAGATGGTTGAAAAGACGGTAGCCACAATATGAAAAGAGCCACATACAACCAAATAATACACATTAATAAAAGTATATGTTTTAGGCGTTAAATTAGTAAAGGCACTGTCACACACACGCACGCCCGCACACACACGCAAACATAAACATACACACGCACGCGCGCACGCACACGTATATTGGTTAACAGAATGATATGAGGGAAGCATACAGTACATCGGAACTCAAGCACAAGCGTGCGTGTCACTCGCATTAGTGTCCACTCGCCTCATTTTTACCTATTTTATGTGTAGTTGCCACAAAGCTTTTAGAGATGAATTTCCTCAATACCCACCAACAGACCCAAACGGGAATCAAACACACAACCTTCTTGTCACGAGTCCAACTCTCTAATCAACTCGGCCACAGAAGCACACTGCCCTGTATCTAAACAAATATATGCTGTACGTTTAACAATGTCCATGGTAGGATATTTTCTACTCAAATTCGATCGTTGTGTAATTAAGTCGTCTTTTTATATTGTTGGTATTTCGTAAAGTGGATTTATAACAATAGTTATGCACTTGCTTACATAAAACGACAGTTTTTTTTAGATCAGCAGATAAATCGTCAAGATAACGCATAGGCTTTGATATTGTGATCCAGACACTTAGATTGACGTGATTGATTCAAAATCAATATTCCTCCAAACCCTTTGGATATTTGGCTTGTGCGCAGTTCTTGTTTTATGTTAACATTAAAAACTGCTGCTTTTATGCACACATTGAACAAATGCAGCCTTCAGGACAAACACTGCATAGATCCGCAGAGCAGTCTATTATTAGGCAATCTTCAAATCTTATTAATCCACATAATCGTCCCGTGATCTTTCATAGATTTGCTATTCTTTTTTTATAGTTTTGTTTAGCCTCAAAGTAATTAGCTACATGTAAGTGTTGATACATATGTAATCCTTTTATTGGCTTACACGTATTTTTTGTGCGATAAGTACATACAATGAATTGGGCAGTCGTTGAATTGCAATAGAAGTATTTTCCGGATTCTTGAATTAGCTTTTCAAGACAGGAGTTGTAGTTTCAAACGTTGTTTTGAAAAATTTGAAAAAAAAGTTTTGTAAAGGAGACTTCAGTTTCGAAAACAGTTAACATCAACCTTTTAAAAGTTGAGTGACCCACCCCACCCGCTAACGAAAACGTCCATTTTATAGTCATTGCATTGCTAAAATGAAAATATTTGAAAAAAATAAATACCGTAGCATAATAAAAAAAGTTCAGCAAACCCCACAAAAGGATCAGCAAAGTTTGATGACCCCCCACCCCACCCCACCCTACCTTTATGGACGACCCCCACCCCCACCCCCCACCCCCACACCCGGTATCATAATTTATGATCGTTCCCACGCAGCTAATAAAAGGATTACACCTGTATTAAAATTTTGGAAATTACTTTGGGTTGGACTTGATTAGCAGGAAAGAACAACGCAACTATAAATGAACCCATACTTGATAACACCCGGATACATATATTGATATGTTTGGTGTTATATTGATGGATTGATGGAAATCGTCGATCAAATCCTCAATCATATGCTATAGTAAGGATGAGAGATAGTGCATCAATTTGTTCAAAGATGGAGCATTGACAGTTCACAATTTCCAAACGTGCTGCTCTCAAATAGAACTGTTCAGTTCGTGGTCCTGATCGAGAATGATACGGGATCCTGTCGAGATGTAGTCTTTATCTAGACTGCATGGACTTGCAGGGTGACTTTTTCTGCAGCTGCAGATCCGTGACATATGATCCGTGATTAAGCATGTTGGCTTCAACGCGGCGTCAGGTCACCAGGGCAAATTTTGGTCCGTGTTGATTCAGAACAAAATGCTATTTTTAGTGAGAAAAAGAAACAAATCCACGATGCTGTGGCACGGACATTGATGTAATCAGGGTGGGGTGGGTGGCTGGGGGGATTACACTTGGCATGTTTTGTAGTAACTAAAAAAGTCGCCGTGGTTCGACGAAGATTTAAAAAAATCAATACTTTATTAGTATAACAGCTCAACCAGGTCGGGTCAGGTTGAAACCTGGTCCGGACCGTGTCTGAAACTAGTGTTAACCTATTCTACTTGGTTTTGGCCAGTCTACTTGGTGCCATGTTGGGACCATATCTCCATTCCCTTTTTTAGGTCAAGACTAGGTCACAACTTAGTATGGATCCCCATTCCAGTGTCGTGACCAGCATCAGAACCAGGTTACGACCTGTCAAATGTTCTTGTGGTAATGGTTGGGATCCTGTTTAACCATGTATTGGGGCCAAGTCTTTACCATGCCTAGATATTGACTGGATCTTGTTGCCCGATTTTACCAGATCTTGATCACGGCCAACTATGGAATGGGGAAAAATCACGTCAAACGATTTGCATATTTCTTCCTAGTCCTCGATACTATCCAGGTCACGACTAGGTTAGGAGTAACTACCAACGGTGGTGGAATCGGGGGGGTGGGGGAGTCATTTTGTGGTTTCAATACTCTATGTATATTTTACATCAACTGCAATCGACTTTGTTTTGTTTTTCACAGGTGGATATTGCCTTAAGTCAAGTTCACAGTTGAAAAATAATACCAACCAAGAAAATGGCATTAATCGATTTTATTAGGTAAGTTTATGGTTTCAGTTTTGAGGACTGTGATGAGCAGTAATATGTTTTGTTTCAATGTGTTCGATATTCTGAGTGTTTGGAGTAAATTGTATTCCTATGTGAACAAAGCTAGAGTAGGCAGCCTTGTTAAGCCACTAAATGGTCCCTCATTACAAAATGGTTGTAAGGAAATTCAGGAGACTGGCTTGTCAAGTTATTTGGAAAGTTGTGAATCAAACTCACGATCTTTTGCACACAGCAGACAAGTCTTATATGTATGGACAGACGCTCCACCACCGAGCAAACTCCCTTACCACTTACTAAATTTGTTCACACTTCACTAGTATCACTATCACACAACGTCTGGATACTATGTTTTAGCCTTTTAGCCTCATACAGCTTTTGATCATGTTAAATCATAGCCAAACCTTTTACGTCAGACGCACGTAAATCACTCGAGTATTCCGGATCTAATTTGTTCATGGTCCCTGTACCATTACGTGTCAACGCGAAATGGTCCCACTGTTGTGAAATAATATATTTTCCAATGTAGAACATTGGAGTCTGTGGTAGTTTGGAAATTCAATAACTACACATGGATGCAAAAAAAACAATAGGGGATTTAGTTTGGTGAAAAACCATGTGCATGCAATTCTAATTGCATTATCTATTATAACACTCTATCTGTGACACGTGACTCTATCCTGCATTCTGATTGGCTTAGAGCCAAAATCAGCCGGGGGATAATTACTCGATTAACCATGGGTGAATTTTGCCCCTCTCTAAACGTGGGTCACATTTTCGACATCTATTCAAATAAGTAAATAAATATATAATCATATTGGCCATCTATCTGTACACTCAAAAATGTAAGCCAATGCTAAAGAATTGTGTATGTTGGATTTTCTGCAAAATTTACT
This sequence comes from Streblospio benedicti, assembly GCA_019095985.1. Lineage (NCBI taxonomy): Eukaryota > Metazoa > Annelida > Polychaeta > Spionida > Spionidae > Streblospio > Streblospio benedicti. Next base: position 13,415 of record JAGTTF010002770.1, on the reverse strand, counting down.
TGCAAAATAAAGCATAGATTATCCACTTGAGGATCAGAGGTTCAAATGTTCATAACGGAATGTTTTACTTTCCGGATAAAATTTCCATGAAATAAACAGTTTCCCTTAAAACTAGGCCTTATACGTAAGTTTATATAAGAAAAAATAGCACTCAAGGCGTTTTTGACTGACATACAATAAATGTTTGATCCCTTTTTCTACTATGAATTTTTTATATAAGGCTTAATATACAGTAAACAACAGATTTTTTTCAACTGCACCAATTGACAACTATTTTACATATTAAAGATCTGGGTACGTTGCTCTTTCTTTCTAAGTACTTTTGGGCGTCATATGCTGAGTATTTACTACCTAAAATCAGCATGTTTCCATCACACCATTCTTTCTGATCAAAGTATTACTTGTGGGGAAAAGATGGCAGCCAGAAATCTGAACCAAATGAATTACTGGTCATTGATTGGTTGATAGGACAGACCTCTCCCAGAACTCGCAGTGAGGATTGAAAATGCTTGGTTATCAACCAATCAATGACCAGTAATTCATTTGGTGCAGATTTCTGGCTGCCATGTTCCCCACAAGTAGCACTTTGATAAGAAAGAATGGTGTGATGGAAACATGTTGATTTTAGGTAGTAAATACTTAGCCTATGGCGCCCAAAAGTAGTTAGAAAGAAAGAGCAAGGTACCTAGATCATTAATATGTAAAATAGTTGTCAATTGGTGCAGTTGAAAAAATCTGTTGTTTACTCTGTCTCTTATATATGTAAACATTCTAGTAGAAAAGAAACATTTATTGTAGGTCTCACTGTATAAGCCTTGTATGATCTCATGGTCCTAACTTAAAAAATATACAAGTTCATTTGTTGTGAAATATTGACATCTTTGAGGGTTTATCGTGTTATAATGGATATAAAAGAAAAATATTGTCGGTCATCATAGATGAATGGATGCCCGAATGTGGTGAATATTGCGAGCTTTCAAGGGCAATATTTAACCACATTCGGCCATGCATTCATACATGGTGACCTCCAAACCATGACATAGATCTCTCTTTTCTTTATTATATACATTTTTACAATTGAAATTATATACAAGAAAGGATATACAACATACTAAAAAATCAAAACCTTTTATCAATTAATGATTTATACATAGAGCAGTGCACACCATCCTGTAGGTCACACCCATCCCCGTATCTTTTTTAAAGTATTTAGCATGCAAACAAAAAACCAAATAATATTACTACTTTGAACACCATAGTTTCCTGGTGCCAAAGTGTAAAAAGAAAATTTCTAGTAAGATCTAATGTAAAATAAACATGTTCAAATCGCATATCATCGCCACCTACGGGATGTGTGTGCACACGTTATTTCATAACAAAATGCTTCATATATCATGTAATTTTGATGAACCATAAAATTGTGTTTATCTTACGGAAATACAAGTAAGTAGCTTCCTTTGACACCTTAAACGCTATTTTTGGTTCATTAAAAGCTGTGCTACGATGGTTTAAAACAAAAAAAATATACGGGATGGGTGTGAGGTGCTCTAATTTGTTAATGTGCAATGGCAAGCAGAAATATTTGCAAGTGATAGAACATCCTCTTATCACAAGGTTTTCAAGTGTGATGCAACAGTGACTAATCAAACTCTTAGATTTTTTTTCATAAATTTTACCATAATTTAACTAATCCCATCACAGCCCTTAATTAAGACTACCATGGCACATTGATTTCGAAATGTGATCACTTATTTGTAATCTCATTTTTTAAACAATCTAATATTTAAACGAAGTCTAAATAGAAAATAGATCTTTGAAAGATTAGCCATTGCCGAAGGATATTGAAAATATACATAAATAAATGATATAAACATAATATAAGTTTTTTTATTAAAATGATATTTATACAGTATTTAGCTTATTTTACGCACAATCCAAAGTACATGTATATTCTAACCCTGTCCCTTTTTTGCAGATTTTCTTGAGTAAACATTGTGTTGGATTATTTTATAGATATTTTTAATATTATGATTGCAGAGGAATGCTAGCTAATTTCAAGAATGTGAAGGAAAATACAAAATTTTAACTAATTTTAGTTAGTTTAATCATTACTTTAATCATTACAGATGGAATGACAGTTTGGTGAGACATTTAATGAAGTATAAGCCAGTGATAGGAATATTTGCTATCAAGCTATTTTGTGAAGTATCATCTAAAATAATATAAGATGAAAGAGTTTTGAGCAAATTGGAGTGGACCACTTAAATAGTCTAGATTCTCAGCCACATGTTCGTTAACACTTAGAATAAACCTATTTATTGTTGACATTGATGCCTAATTTTTGTCTCTTGCTTTATCTCAAGGCAGCCATTCAAAGATCTTGTAATGCATGAGAATTGTTCTGTGTGGGAGTTCAACCATGCATATGGGAGTTTGTGTTTAAATTTGTTCATTATTCATGCATGAGAATTGTATCTCCTAAACCTAAAAGTTTAACCATGCATATGGATTTTTAAGCCGACCAAGAGTTCACGGAAGAGGTTTGTATTTTATATACCTAAATTATGGAATAAGCTTTAATGTTAAATTTTTTGTAATTCTAATATTTTAATACCTTAAATTACACTAATGTAAAAGTATATTGTTAACGTTGTATGCTGCATTTTTTTTGTGTATAAATAGTCTTTTGGTGCTTTATATAACGTTAATTATGTATAAAATCTGTTAAATTTTAAAATTCTCTTTCTTGATTATTACACAGTCTAAAGGAACACTAATACAAAACTATCATGAGTACTACAAACAGTATGCTGCTTTTCCTTTATTGTGTAAAATAGTCTGATTTGTATTTCACCCACCTCCCCATGTCAATCTACCTAAAAATGTATCAATAAAATACAACCAAATTTTTGTATTTCAATGTTAAACAAAAAATACAACAAACTCAAAAAACACTGGATGCAAGTCTGTTGAGTGCATTGATTGTAGAAAGGCTTTCAGCCAAACGGCTAATATGCACTGTCTAATTAATGAGTGATGGATTTGCCCATAAATATAAATAGTTCTTTGCACTAACTTGTATTGATATTATTGTATTGTATATTAACAATCTTTTATCATGAATAGTTTTCCTTTTTGTAATATTTTGTGGACGCCGACCCGCATGATAGACAAACAACTCAATGTTTGCTGCCCTATGAGGTTATGTGTGATTTAGAAAATCAGCTTAGCTATACCATTACTAATCCGTGGTTACTTTTTTAGTCATTATTTCTCTACATCTCTTGACATTTGGCAAAAACTACCACCATTGTAAAAGTGGGTATAGCTCTCATTCAAAGGAGGGGGGGTCAACATTTCTGCAAATATCTGGAGAATGTATTCCACATCAATGGCGATACCACCTTAATTCATGTGATCAATGTATATACTACGTGTATTAAAAATATAAGGATTTACAACAAGAGTATGTATATAGTGAGTGTGTGCTACATGCAGTTATATCGTATGTAGGTGATGCAAAACAAAAATAACATTGAAAGTATCTTAAACTTCACACAAATCCAGTCCTGATTTTGATTAGTATTTTATTTTTTATTTTTAACTGTTACAGCTATATAATGGTCCTTTCTTTTTCTTCAGAATATGAAAAAAATACATTGAGGAAGCAAAACAGTTTCGGCCACGTCGCGGCGCTTCTGTAAGCATTACTTTTTAGTTTGTTTGATTTTGGAGATAAAAAATTAACATAATTTTGCTTACTTCGATCCCATAACACACAGGTTTCTACATGTAATGCTTAAAAGGATTATATCAAAATGGAAATTCAACGCACACAGACTTCTCAATGCTTGCGTTTTCTTTGTTTGATGCTTTCAGTATGTAAACATCATGTTGGCTGGGATACAAGGAAGTGGCAAGTCGAGTTTCATTAGCACCATCATGTCTGCTTTCATTGAAAAAATTTCTAATGCAGCCAATGCTATTAACATGAGCGAGTCAGCAACACAAAAGGTTAGGGTAGCAATAAATGATTTACTTTTTATGTATTATAAATTTAAATCACAATACTTTGAAAAGTCGAATAAGTGCCAGCAAAGAATAACAACCATTGAATTCACAATGAATTATTAAAAAAATGTCAAAAAGTAATAGTTTGTCAAAAAATCATATATTTCATTGCAATACTACAATGTTTGTGCCTTATGATTTTGCCAGCACAAGTTAAAGAATTCCTGTTACTTTTGTGACTTTGTAATACTCAACCTTCAAGCCCTTGCATTGTTTGTATTGATATTTTAGCGTTCATGAATATGTGGTAAATGTGCATGAGTCTATGTGATTGGATGGGATGTTTACTGAACCATGCAAACATATGTAACCCTCGTTAACTTGTGCAATTTAATCCTTCCAATATAACTCGTTTTGCCACTCTGTGAGTTGTGATGATTGGACCATGTTGCATAAAAATCACACTATACCGGTAGTCTTTGTACTATTATCACTGCATGTGCACTTTAACATATTTCGAGTTTTACTCATTTATTTGCCGCTGGAATAAACCTATTGTTTTATGATAATCAAGAGTCGGTGTAAGGTAGGAAACTATCACAGAAAAATCAAAATTAGCCTGTATACAAATGCTGTCCTTTTGTTCCAATTTGCCCAAGTTTATCACTATTTGAGTTTCAAATATATTGATTATATAAATAGTCAATGGCAGACAAAAAGTTTAATATAAATTTCAACACTTGATTTGATATGCTAAAAACAAGGATTAAAGTATTTATTCGAATTATTGAATTATGAGCATAAATTATTGTGGCAATATAATTGTCATTAAAATGCTGCCAGCTAGATAGAATTTTGAAAATGCGCCTGAAAATGAAACCAATTACGAAAATATTGCAAATTAGTTAATTTTTTTTTTGCAATATTTTACAATACTCTATCACATTTACAAAAAAAATAGTGCAATACAGTACTGTGAGCATTTGCAATACAGTACCATGTCTGGTACAATGTTGGGAATCGTGCAATTCAAGTGAACGATATTGATACTAGCATGTTCATTACATATGCAAAAGCACATATATTTTAGAAAAAACAGAAGGAATTGGAGATCATCTGAAGGTGAAATCCCGCAATTGAGCTTTTGCATACTATACACTTGCAGATTACAACAACACTGATACCATTGTTCAAGTCATATAAATAAACACAGACGAGAGAATGTTTTATTTTAGTGAATTTCTGGAACACAGTTTCATGCAACAAACCTCTTATGATAACTTATGTGAATATAATCGCCACGTAGTTATTGAAAATGTAAACAAATTACTAGAATGAATAAATTATTAAAATAATAGATGTCTATTTAACTGTAGCAGAAACTTTGATGAGAAAAAAGAGAATGTGAAATATAAGTAAATAAAATGTCATTTGTAATATCTCTTATGACAATTAATTATAAATTACCTTAAGACGATTTCATTTCAGCTGAGGTACCATGAGATTTTTTTTTACTGAACAAGGTCGCCAAAAGAAGACCATGTTCCGCTTCGTCGACACCATGGGTGTAAAACCTGATTGCCAAGCTTGAACATAGTGATATTGAAAGTATTATGAAAGGACATATCAAGAATCAGTACAAAGTAAATGTATAGCAATGCCTTTTGTTATCGGTTTTATCACCCTAAAGTGTGCATGTTGGGCCATGCTTTAGGCCAAAATTGAAAGTCAGTTTTGATGTAAATGCATGATATTTTTGTTTTATAAAACGACAATACATGACTGACACCTGACAGTTTACCAGAGTACGCCGCGGTTTTAGAATGGTCTCAGCATTAACATAATGGGGGTACTTGGCCAGACGTACACTACAAATTTGACATGCATATAACAAAATGTAATCAATGCTTATTGAATAATATTTACGATAACCAGCTAAGATTAACTATTCTATGATCTGATTGTAACATTCGTATTTAACTGCCATGTAACCTTTCAGAAAAAAGCTACTAAGTTGGGGATGTTGACATTGTGCAGCAACTTTATGTATAACACCGAATTGCTTATAAGAGCATTAACATTCGTAAAACCTTTTCTGAAAGCACATAACTAGATCAAAAGTGCACAGAAAGCAAAAGCGTCGCTAGAACAACGTTGACTTATGGGCAGTAAAGATACTACAATGTATTTGAAATCATTATCAAAAGTACACAATTGCAATGTAGTACCGGGTATGTAAATGGCCACACTCATGAAGTAATCATTCAAAAGCAAAGCTATCTGAAAAATGCAAAACAAAATATTTAGTATTAACAAGTAACTAATTTTGTGCTAAATCCATATAAACTTACTATAATTGTCTTAATATTTTTCGGACATTTTCAATGTCCATCGTCTGAACTTTTCTGTCACCAGGTGGCAGCACGTGACATAAGTGGAAGTCAGTCAGTGTTTGTTGTTGGGGGTGGTCGAGGGCGCGCACGGTGGTTTGGGGCTGCCCTAGGTCTCAGAAGGTTGTCGTAGGGCGTGAGATAACTGGTATGCTCCTTCATCTCTGTTCATGTTCTCACGTGCTGCCACCTGGTGACAGAAAAGTCTCAGACGATGGACATTGGACGAAAATATTAAGACAATTATAGTAAGTTTATATGGATTTAGCACAAAATTAGCTATACTTGTTAATATGAAAAAGAAATCCAATGAATCTCTTTACAAAAAAATATACTTAGTATAATACATCGTCGTTTGGAAAATCTTATCACATGTCAATGCATGAAGAGCATAATTGACATCACATTGAACCATAGAAAAAGATCATTAGTTAAAGATGCTGGAAAATATTCATGATATGAAAAGTTTCAATACCTTGCAGATTTATTTATTAGCTCTAAAAATAATATATCATATGTTTTCATAATATCTATTCATATAAAGTATTCCGTAGTATAGACTGCCATACAGTATACATTTCCTTTACACTTGATATTATACTAGTGTGGCAAGTTCAAGTGATATAATTATATGTTATTTACAGTTTAAAAGCCTGGATCTCCTATTTCAATTGAAGATCCGTATTACCGTGAAAGTCCACAAATCGAAGACAGAATACATGCGGTAGTTATTGTGGTAAGTCATAATCTTCAGTGCTGATAAGGTCATTGGTTCACAGCAATCGCTTTATACAACCCACAAATAGACCGTCTTAACATATCTTGTCATGGGTCCAGTTGCTAATTTTCAACGGAGCTATCTCAAGATGTAGCTCAGTGACAGACAACCTAAACATATCCAATGGCCTAAAATAATACATATGTTAAGTTAACTTACTTCAATTCACTTGTAAGATTACAAACATGTGTAGATCATATTAGAAATAGAAAAGATAACTTGATAAGAGGAAAAAAATACTAAATTGTAAAGACTTTTAAAAAGGACATTATTTATAAAAAAGATAGTTGGTAGATAAAGGGCTGATAAACGTGGGTTTAGACACCAAGATCATGGCTCTAGGTGGACTAGAACATATTTTATGACACTATTTCCATTCCATGGCGGCTATTTTAAAAAGTTCAAAATGGCCGGTATCTGAGACAAATTTCATGCGCACCATCACACTGGACATGCTAAAAAAACATGAGTTTAGACACCAAGATCATGGCTCTAGGTGGACTAGATCACATTTTTTTAATACTATCTCTATTTCATGGTGGCCATTTTGAAAAATGGCTGAAAATGCAGGGGTTGCTCCCAATTCTACAATGGTGGCACGTTATGGTCATGTCCGGGACATCCCAATGAACAAATTGGTATGTGCTGCGGAGGGTCCTGGGGTGTGTGCAAATCAACTTTACCGATTTAGTTGGCATTGTTTCATTTACCGTCTTTTGTCACTTAAAAAAAGTTATATAAGTATAATGAAAAATATAGTTCTGGTGGTAATAAGCTTTCTCAATGTTTATGTTAAATACTGCCAAAAGATAGATAACCCTTCATGTAAAAAGTTATTAAAATATAGATCAAATATTGAAAAGCATGATTTTCAAGTACTCAACTATTTAAAATCAATTAATTCAAATTTCATTTATATGTAGAGATTACCAGTAAATCACTGAGTTATGCAATTAATCTCTCTATTAAATGTAAAATTGTCACAAAACACAAAGCACATTTTTATATAGAAAAAAATGCATATGAAAACAAGGAATAGTGATTCCTTCTTAAATTGTATCTATTTAGAAAAGGTGAACAAAATGCATTTCAGCCAAGATGCACGTCAAGATGCATCATTTTTACTGTACAAAAATGCCCCCTGTGTTCATTTAAGCTTATGCAAAAATGTTATATGATGCTATGCAACTATTTTGCTGTTTTTACAAAGTGGATAATGACCAACTGGTGTTATGCACAATTGTTGTACAAACTAATGGAACATTTTTGCATATGTTTTAAGATGTTTTTGTAGACTATCACTTTTGTGCAAAAATGTTGTATAATATCATACAACATTTTAACACAAAAACATTTGTTGCAATATGTGCCGAAACCATTTATTGAAAAAAGTGTTGTAAGTTTTTTATACAACATTTTTGCACATCGAGAATTAATACAGTGCAATAATCTTGCTGTGCAAAAATGTTGTAAAATTAAATAAGATATTTATGCATATCACATTCATTACCATTTTCGAAAATATGCCTGGTGAAAAGTGTGTTAAATTGCCATATTACATTTTTGCATGAAATCATAAAAAGTAGGTAAAAACAATTTATAACACATTTTTGCATTTTACCATCGATGTGCGAAACGTCATCACTGCATCAGCAAAACTCAATCATGGATAACTTACGAAACAGTGTGATAGACAGAAAGAACAGCACATCATAAATAGATTTATGTATATTTTGTTGTAGAAAGGTTTATCTATATTAATACAACCAGGGTGAAACCCATAAGCAGGGAGTACTGTTAATGCCGCATAATAGAGTGTTAGTCCTGATCATTCCTCCATTCAGAATGGTAAGTTCATAAAAATTGCTTTTGTTTCCTTGCTTCGGAGATTTGCATTGTCAAATCAATATGCGCATCGAGAAAACACACATGTTGGCTTTTGCACAGGTTTGTAAATGCTATTATTGTGAACCAATTTCTTTTTGCTCTGGGCGGGCGTAGTAATAGAGAGTAGTCATTTGTAATATATGTCATACATGTGACCTGCGTTCCCGATCATATTGGCCATGTCATCTCTGACCACAAGATTCTATTTGTAATCGCCAATGCTACCGTTTAATTACAACAATAATTACTATTACGACACACAGAAAATATATACAGGTCCATAATTATTATTCAAAAATTTGGATTTTTACTATGAGAACATAAAAAAAATCATGATTACATTTGAAATATCTTAATGGTAGATTCAAAATAATTTATTATACATATACTATAGTAAAAAACAACGCATTGCATAAACGTTTATCTGGAAAGAATATTATCCTTTTGAATATTGCGCTCACTATGCAAGGAGACAAAGTATGTCAAGGTATGTATGAGAATGCACCAGAACACACTGTTTGCACTCAAAATTTTAAAAATGGTTCCACTTGAGTATGCTGCCAAACCCCTCTAGATTACCTCTGAGGCTGTTGTGCGGACCTACAATTTATAATGGGTTTGCAACTTTTCAGACCAGCAGGCCTATTGGACTTGCAACTAATTTTGCTAAGGAGTGAACACAGTGAAAGATGCGCTAAATGTTTTGAGGGTTTGGCCTGTACCGGTATATCAACCTATGTTTGCGTGAGCATATGCGGACAATTCTCTTAGCATTCATACTTTTGCAGTGTTATGAACCCCATGAATGAAAAAGTTCACTAAAACATAAGGAGATGTA
>JAGTTF010002765.1:0-17507 GCA_019095985.1 Streblospio benedicti | reverse complement strand
CTAAGCTGGGGTCGGGGCCCGGGAGGGGGGGGGGGTTGGTTATCAGTGAATCTTGGGGGTGGGAGTCGGTCTATTCATGGGCGGGCGGAGGAGTGGAAAAGGTTCAAATTAGAACATCTCCACCATTATGTCATGTGTGATTTAGACATGTGCATGGTGAGAAGTAATAACAGAACCAGCAAGCAGTTTCTATTCTGTTTTATTGACTGACTCAGACAGCTCTCCCTCTGTTTATATACCAGCTACCAGCATACCGATGTGTGTGGTGTTGGGGAGCCGAAGCATGATACTTCCGCGTGCCTATGAGTCTAATCTGACTCAGCACTTTTGTAATATTACAGTTAGTTTTCAAACCTTTTTTGAAATCAACTCACCATTGAAAAAACAAGACAGCTGTTTTTGGGACCAATATAAAATTGTAAAAAGGACAAAAATAACTGAAAGTGGAGAGTTAATAGTTTTCTCTTTATATAGTAAAACTTCTAGAATTTATCATTAGATGATCTGGGATAGACGAATGCCTTTGAACCAAAAAATTTTTTGCACCTGAACGCAGTGGAAGCATGTTATTTATCCCCAGTCTAAGAGTACATTATCAGGTTTGAGGATACTACTTGGATATGCTCTGTTAAAGGATCTGTTATCCCGATAACTACTGACAAGGCTGTAGCTCCCCACACTTCTGAGAGAAATTTAGTGCTTGTGTTAAAACAAAAGCAGAAATGTAATGCTTGCATGTGTACCAAAAAATGGCCTGTAGTGCAGCATACATTGCCAATGTAAGAGAAGAACGTGCAAATACATGTATATAAATACTATGTAACCAAAAGCACAAAATGGCATTTCCATATCACAAGATATGATATCCTCACTATGTTTCTACAAAATAGGTAAATTGGTAAGTATTTCCAAAAAATAAAGACTACAGTATTTTTACCAAGCTGGTTATTTATTCATTTCAATTCTATTGTATTCTAGTGTTTTATACACTGGCTTGTACCCAATTAATTGCTTCCGTTTATCCATCTGTCCGGTTCGTTACCCCTCTAGAGGTCGCATCGTTTGAGCTAGGATGCTCAAATTTGGCATGTCGGTTGGAAATGCCGACCACAAGAACCCTATTTCACACGGCCCCAAAAAGTCCATATTTGGGCCCATTTGGTCATTATTAGGTACATTTTACTAGTGAATCACATTCTTATTACTATTTGAATGCACCATTAAAAATCAATATTCTATAACCACAAACTCCAGACACATCGGTTCCAAAAATGTATCCACTTCTTGGTAATAGATGATACTGCTATAAATCAATAATCAGCCAATATATAGACAGTGACATTCCACTGTATTAAACACAGGTTTGCCCTCACCGGTGGCGCTTTTTTATTATGTATTTAGTGATAGAAAATACAAATATTCATTGTTAATAGCTACCAGGAAGGAAAAAACAGTTTTTACTATAATTAAGGGGGTAATTCTACCCTTTTGACTTGAAAAGCCCTCAAGGTCAAATATAACATGATTTTTGAAATTCTTATATGTTATTTCCAATCAATGAATAATAGTAATAATGTGTCTAAAACCAATATTTAAAAAGTTATGGGCAATATTATGTCAATTTTGGCGGCCATTTTGAAAATCGCATAAAAAAATCAACTTTGCCCAAGTTGGATTTTTTGGGAATTTTTACCCTCATTTATGAGACCTAAAAGAACACAAAAACACATAAATTTGTTTATTAGTCAAAATTTCCATTTCAATGTTCAAATTGACTGGCCTACTATTTGAATAACAGATGATAATCAATATCTGCAGTTTAAAACCAAATAATCAATATTTGCTGCTTGGTTTGGAATATTAATTCTTTCTTGAAGTTATAAGTGCATTGACTATCAGTAAATGTCATAAATGGGCTCTGGAAAGCTCAATTTAATAGGCAGTGTGCACAAAAATCAAATCACTTCGGTGTCGCCTCATACCTCATAGTCATGTAAAGTTTGAATGAATTCGGTGCAACGGTTAAACCACTAGCTTGTCCGAGACATACATACATAATTAGTTAGTTATATGTAACATATAATATTACATGTAAATGTTAGTTAGTTAGTTAGTTAGTTAATTAGTTAGTTAGTTAATTAGTTAATTAGTTAGTTAGTTACAAACAAACAAAACACAATGCTTGCTTCACCAGCTGAGCTGAAGCGACGCAATAACAGTTCACTAAATTGATCGTCAGCATAAATTACTAATCAGTTGCCGAATTCAATAGTAATCAAAGTGCAGACTTCATTGTAAATTTTCGTAATATTTTAAGTTTATTTCATCTTTAAGATAGAAAAAATGTTGAGTTGTTTATTTTCTTAAGTGCTTTTGTCTGTATGTTTTAAGAATTCCTTTGCATTTCAATCATCAGTTTATTCATCAAAATTGCCTACTTATATGAGGGTTCCATGCTTTAAAATCATGATGGAGATAGACATGGCTAGTAGGGGTGGAGGAGGCCATGTTTTTTTTTGTTTTTCTTTAGGATTATTTGATTAGGTATTATAATAATAGTGAGTACAAACATGGTATTGATTACCATTCATCATATTTTATTGTTGGCTGCTATTTTGTTCGATTTTTTATGCCAGGTGTGATGTTAGTTAATTTAAAGCTGAAACATGCTTATTTTTTATGATTTATTTTTGAGACAAATATGTATTAACATGTACAAGTATAGTTTTAAGAGATGCTATACTGATCAATAGATTGGCACTGTCATCAATATGCACTCTGTAATGCTGAATAAATTTCTGTTGCATATACATATAATTTTATATTTAAGTTTTCATGCACAATTTTATTTTAATATGTTATACTGTTAAACAAATCGTAACTGTTTATATTCTATAATAGCAGACTGTAATGCTGAGATAACTTTAACAAGACGTGAGAGCTGTTTCATGATAGCTGATCTCTGGGGTTGCTCCAAAATTGCTCAACTTATGTCACAAGCTTGCTGGAAAGGAAAATGATGTAAGAACATAAATTATTTATAGGATATATTATATCAAAATAAGCAAACTGGAACTAATCGCAATCTTCATGCTTAAAGAGATTTGAGATTTTCTTTTTCTTACATGTTGCAAGTGTGAACTAGAGCTATGCACTTGTTGATGATGTGTCTACGTAATATGATGTGTCTACGTAATATTTATAAACGGACTTCATATTTACATTTCATGGATATGTAAATTTATAAATAAATACTTATATGAAATAAGTCATTTATTTTGTTTTCATTGCGTAGATCATGAAAAATCGTTAATTTAAAAAAAAGATTGTCAAAATCTAACAAACATAACAGGAAGATATTGAAATAATGAATTTCTAAAACAGCCGCCATAATTTACTTTTGTTCAAGAATTGGTCCTACATATTTATTTAAATATATTGTATAGATGGTTTTGTGCATAAATATTGTCATATTAGGTAAATTATATCTTAATGCTGCTTCATCATGATTAGTAGGATTTTCATTATTTCACAATCTATATATAAATACGCTAAGGATTTTCAAACTTACGCATCACGCAATATTGGCTGGGCAGAGACGGCTCGCGTTGGTCTCAAATCTATCTCACGTACCTTCTGTCTTGCAACGTCGCATTCATTTTCCTCTTTCCTGTCGGGTTTCATGTATTTCAAGATTTATTTCAAAATCGGTGAAAATTGCCATCAAACGTCCTTGGCCTTCATTACTGCAGCATGGTGCTTACGTAATCGACATAACTACAGCAGCAAGCACCTGCCTTATAGTATTCCTGTTGGAGTCATTTGACGCCAATCAATACGCACCACAGACGTTCCACCAACCTCCAAGCAGTAATCATAACGCCCTCTTTCAGTGAGACCAAAGAGCATTAAACTATCTCTGGCGATACAGCTGGGGGTAGAACAGTGGGGTGCTGTCACAACGATAGATGGGTTGCCAGAGCAGTTTAGTTTAGTTGGTGTTCATCTGTGATATGCAATATTCATTATTGATTAGTGATGTGTGATGGCTGTGGGCTATCAGGACAGGGTGCAGGTGGTATCGGAATGGGTAGCGGGATATAGTGATGGGTGCAGAGGGGTCGGGGTGGGTAGGTGGGGAGATAGAACAGTGGTGGGTGGTGTCAGGACAGTGCAGATGCTGCAGACCAGTACTGTACAATATTTTGTTTCTAAAATATACTGGGGGTTAAGTATGGGTACGGGCAGTGTTTACTTAGAAATAAGGCATGTACATATAGTTCCTGTAACTGATTTGTCGTCCTCACGGGTACGCATTGACTTTCATGGAACATTTTCCTACTACGTGGCTGTTGTACTGTAGCAAAGCAGAAGGCAAGCAAGTTTGAACAAAGGGAAGAGGTGGGAATTGCTAGAAAAGCTATGCATTAAATTGTGTCAACATTATCTATTTGTTTTTACCCTGAGCCAAATGTTGCAAAGTGCTCCTGCCCGTGATATTGCCCGTGATTTTCACGGGTCTTGCTAGTAAATCTTATAAATTTTTGCTAAATTCAACATGGCAGACCTCATATGTGTAGTAAACCATATATATTTTTTCAATATATTTCAATGTTTATGATCAAACACATAATGTTACATAATAAACTACTAATATTTCAAGCCTATACATTTTATGGAACCGAAAGTAATGTAAATGCATAAAAAGGTTGCAATATATATGGTGACCATATGGAAACCCAAATGTGCTAAGCTCTCTACAAGCTCCTGGCATTTCCTCATTTAACACTGGTGGAACTGTCGTTGATTGAAGCCAGATGTGACAGCTCCAGTCAAATTTTCACAAGCAAAGCGAATTTTAAACATCTCAATACACAGAAGATAGAAGACAGAATGCCCAAATTGAATACATGAAAGAAGACAGAAGACCAAAGAAAATTAAAATCACCAACTAAATCGTTATATAAAAAGAGAATATATGACAGACTCAATAAAATTTTCAAAAAAAACACAACCAAAATTATACACAGAAATAGAAGATTAAAGAAACAAGATATAGAAGACAAAAGACCATATGAAAGAAGAAGACAGAAAAGATATAAAACAATCAGAAATTAAAAAAACCAACTAAATTTAAAGAAAAGATATAGCAACATTGCTCACAAACAGCAGGCTACTCATTCAATTGCTCACTCCAGCTAGCTGCTCAATCAGCACAGAGGTGGCAGCAAAATCTCAAGGTTTTTGACACTAATGTGTTCTAGCTGTCAAGCTGATTGCTATTCCAACAACTCTGCAAATTAAAGTACTAAAGTTAGTGCAAACATAAAAGTGCATAAATCTAAACATTTAAGCACGACAAGCAGAAATTAAAATAAATAATAACCAGATGGTATATACTTAATATAAAAGTACAAAAAAATAACCATAGTGCTAGCTACATTAAAACAGTATATATAGTCAGTGTAGTTGCGAGTGTTTGGTTGATAAATCATTACACAAACCGTGACCACTAAATACATATTATTCCTTGTATAAAGCTAACAGAAAAAACAGGCATATTAGCTGTCAAAACAATACTGTTCAAAGAAACCGGTCTGTAACATATTGATAATTGACAACCATTCAACATCAAATCAAAACACAACTCACTAGTTGCATTGCTAACAGTAAATTGCAGACGAGCAGACAATAATAGACATTTCCCTCGTGTGAGTCTGATTTGTGCTTATTAGCTATTTATGAAAATAACATATCCAAAGAATATCCTTGAATGTATTATCCATTAAAGCAGACATTAATACATTGAAACAACCTTACAAATGGCCTGGTAATGTTTCCAAAAACTACTGTTAAGATCGGCTACTAGTTGTGATACCTACATTGTTTTCATTGCTAACAAAACAAAATTGGAGGAAAGTCAAGAGAAGAAACAGCAAAAAAATAAACATAGTTTATAAGCACAAATCAAGTACTCAACGACAAATTGCCCACAATATATGCACCAGCTAACAGAGTGACACCTGACACAAATTGCCGGCAATCAAACAGCTAAATTATAGACAAATTTTAAACAAATCAAACCTCTGTGTCCGTTGCTCTGCATACTAGTTATTTATGAGAATAACATATCCAAACAATATCCTTAGGTGTGTCACAATATCCATTAATACAACAAAAACCTAGTCATTACAATAATGAGAAAAGCAGTATCACAGGTTGCATGTGCTTAAAAGACGACATACTAAAATCCAACTTTATTAAATTGCCAGCAGCTAAATCTTAATCGCTGACAACAGATACTGGCAAACACAGTGAAGCAGCAGTAACTAGCCTAGAGTCAACAAATATCCGTTGCTAAGCAACCACTTACCAGTGAGGACTTGCTGAGCCATTAGTATTATATTTAAATATTAAAAGCAAAAGAACAGTGAAGATTAAATAAAGGAAAAAGTTCTAGAAAAACAAAATAAAAGTTCAAAGAATATATTCAATGCTATGAGACATAGCATTTAGCCTGAAAAAAAACATAAATAAATAAATAGCCTTACTTTTAATGCTGTTTATTTACAGAAACATCCAACAAAATCACTAGATAAGAGGGGAAAATATCAGAGATATTACAAAGATTCTGATCATAGCTGATGCATGCAAAATGTCTGATCCATGGAGACAGATGACTGATTTAAATTTCAGTCCACCAAAACAAGAACAACACAAGCTTGAGAGTCAAGGGCCCAAACTACAAGACAGGCAACAATGTCTAAAAGCTACAGGGAAACCTAACAATCAGAAAAGGCCTAAAAGAAAATCCAAACCTGCCTCAAATTATCATGAGGAAGCAATGAAAATGATGAAAATAATAATAGAATTACAAAAAAGAACAAAATGAATTTTTAAAAGTCATTCAGCAGAAATTGACAATGACCTTCAATAGGAAATTGGATGGAAATTTTAACCGGGGGAGTGGCACGCGTCGTGCCGCTAGATCTGGTGACAATAAAGAAACACAGTCGTTAAATTCAAGGAACAGCACCGAAGACAATTCAGATGATGATGCCAACGATGAAGAATCGTCAAATTCAAGCAACAAAGACAGTTCAGATGAAAATAGCGACAATGAAGAGTCGTCAAATTCACGCGACAGTGACAAAGACGGTTCAGAAGAAAATAGTGACAATGAAGATTCGTCACATTCAAGTGATAGCAACGAAAATAGTTTAGATGACAACAGTGACAATGAAGACTCACAGTCGTCAAATTCAAGTGATAGCAACGAAGACAGTTCAGACGACAACAGTGGCAATGTAAAGTCACATTCGTCAAATTTGAGTGACAGTGAAAAAGACAGTTCAAACGACGATAATTGTACTGATCTAGAAAATTACGAGTGTGATGCAAGTAAATCACACAGTAGTGACGACGATTGTGATAATATAAACGAGAATGGATGTGAAGACGAGCGACATCATTATGATTATAGAGAACAAAGTGCTAACGAAGAATACGAAAATCATGGTGATTATAGCGAAAACGTCGACAAAAATGGCTACTATGATCGTTATGAAGATGACCACGGTTATGACCACCGTTATGCAGATCATAATGATAATCACGGTGATGACCAATATGGGCGTTATGAATACGAAAATCATAATTATCACTACAATGATAATTACAACCACTACAAACAAGATGACTATCATGACTATCACTACAGCAGCGATAGTACTGATGATTATGAATAAAATATGCAAAAAAGCAACCTTAATAGTCAACTGACATTACGCCATTTCATATCTTCAGAATCTGCATTATGAAAAGAAATAATAAGAGAAAAAAAACATACAATAAAATTCCAAGTAAATTTATGATGCCATAGTAGTCCGTTTGACTATCAAAAGTCTGTCAATACCGTATTCCATCATACGGGCACCCAGCACCTATTAATAATTGGCAGTTGATTTAAGCTAGGCAGCTAAACAAAAAGTACGATATTTTGAACATCAAGAAAAATTAAAACAAAGTGTGAACAACTAGTAAAGTTCCATATTGATCAATATAGCAGCCATATTGGAACTCGTAAAAGACAATGCACGTAACTGACTCGTTATATGCCCTTGCTGTGACCACAATTACACACGATACCATGCGGTGACTAATTGAGTGATGACGACAGTGAAACACTGCGAATCTTCATACATTTTAGGCCAAGAACGTTTGGTGTACACAAACACCCGGCGGTATCAATTTTCCTTACGGAATCTGGACACCAGCCAGTTGTTTATGTTGAGAGTGGAAGGCGGAATTAAGCTAAAACACGTTTTGGGGAAGCTCGCGTAATTACGGGACTGAGGACTACGAGGGCCGAAACCGAATTACTGCCGGTGAAATTAAAATAGAGCCAGCCAAAATGGCGGCACCCGCGCCAGCACGGGATTACGGCACTGCCGAAAACCGGATAGCCCGCCGGTGTCTTAAAAAACGGCCACCTAACGTGAGCTTGATGCAAACACCGACCGATAGAAAGCTTCTTGCGAGAGCCATCATTCGAAAAACTGTCAATGATAGCAAGTTGGCTGCTTGAACCTGAAAATGTTCTTGAGATAATGCAAAGGACTGATCTTAACTCATTCACCTGATTACTTATAATATGGTAACAAACATGATTGCTGTACGCAGACAAGCCGCATAAATAATCGAGTGCCGACACTAATTACAAATGATCAGTATGTGTCTTATCAGTCATAAATAAACCAACTCGCAATTAGAATTGCGGACGGAATATGACGTGCATTCCGCCACAACAAAAAAAAAAAAAAAAAAAAACCAATAAGTTTACAATGCCATGATTTAAATTGGCAATCGACAATAAAACTATAAATATAGTTATGCAGACGACAACATGGATTTCAAGACCGTCCCGTATTGCAAAAATACGGTGGACGTGGAAGCTGATCAATCAAGACCGTCCCGTATTGCCCTAATGCGGTGGACGGGAAGTTGGACGAAACCGACTCGGAGGCGACATCGAACAGCACAACGAAGATGGACTAAATAATGGACAAAAATACGGAATTCAACCCTAGGACTAAATCAATATCAAAATAAATATAAATTGGACTAATGTAAGTATGAATTGGTTAACACATACACACATTGATGCAAAACAGAATATCATTGTATTAGTAATGATAAATTTGGTATATAATTTTTAATCATTAATGTGTGGGTGTTAATAGGTTCATGTACTTTAAACCTTATATGTGTGAAAAAAAACTCATGGATATCATTGTACTTAAAGGAACGCAATATTTGTAAGTAACATTTTTTCTCTATTACTATAACATGTATTTTAAATACGAAGAATTTGAAATGTGTATTAAGGACAGTGGTTTTAAAGTAATAAGCACATAATGGAAATATGAAATGGTTAATGCAATTTGTAAATTACATAGGTTAGTAGATAGTTTTAGGTATTTGTTAGTGAATAATTCATATTTGTTAGTTGAAAGATAGTAATCAATGCATTGCGCACTGTGCACCTTAATAATAATGTGAAAAATAACTAAGCATTGCAATAATATTATTTAGTCAATTGCGAATTTGGGTACTTAATGATCACAACATAGCAGGTTAACATCATGTTACTAATAGAAACCTGTATAATAAACTTAAGTGAGACTATTGACATCAATGCTATGAAAAATAATAACAAAGAAAATGAAAAATAATCATACTTAAACAATATTATAAGGAGGTGCAATGTACTATATCATTAGTGCTAAGATATGCATGTTTGCAGACTAAAATATGGGAAACTCTCCATAATTTTAGCGGAGTATATGTATTGTAAATACTCTTAAAAACGTACTGATACATTTATTCTATCTAATTTTATGTATGATATTAGGTAACTAATGCTGGTTTGTTATGTGATTCCTTTTGTGTGGGGGGGAATCATGTTAAAATCAGTGAGCAAATATCGCAGTCATGTAAACTCTCGTGTAATCTAGCTGACATATAATGCGATTTTGGTGGGTAGATTGTATTATATATGTAGCAACAAGTGCTGAATGCTATGGTGACATTGGTTTAATACCAATCAATATTTGTAAAAATTTAAATGTTTTACGGTAATAACTGATATACGATGTAATAGATTATAACTCAACATAACGTTCTAAAGAAAAAGTTTTGCAAAAACACAATGACTAAAGCACATTATGTCATAATTGCCATATTTGCTCACATTTGAAAATTCTTAAGACTTAACTATGTCAATTACTATACAATTGTTAAACATTACGTGTATTTGATTACTTCTACATATTTAAATGTATATCAATAATAACATTGTAAACATGTCATTTGACATACACTGTAACAGTTTCTTTTGTGTAATTAAGTGTTAGACGTGGTGTGTATTTGTTAGTCTAGTTCTTTTAATATAGCTTGTTCTACTAAAGTTGTTACATAACGTTAACAACTGCTTATCAATATACAGTGAATTGTACGTCTGTAACATGATGTCATCCTTTATAATGCAATATCAAATTGTGTCATTGTAATAACATTATTAATTGTACCAAGTTGTACACTATTCTAACTCATGTGAATTTGATTGTATACTATGTAGGCGCATCAATAAGTCGCCGCACATATGTCATAACGCACCCGGCCAACTCCAAACCTGCACTGCGCTTAACTGTCCAGACTACGAACAATTCATAAAAAAGGGGGGCTTCTGATTATCTAATGCTACAAGTCCCTTCAACGGGACTTTTCGCATCAAATAAGGAGGAGTAATGTACAGTCCCAGATGGCAGCTCAGCCAGGCACCGTCAGGTGCCCGGCTAGCGAGGCCTAGTGAGTCTGGAGAGGATATATAAGTGTCATGCAGGCGAGGAGACGGCAGTCTTCCTTGAATAACTGAACAATAAAGATCTCTACAAGCTCCTGGCATTTCTACGTCTGACGTTTCACGTACATATTTTTACGTAATTTTTACGTAATTTTTACGTATTTTTTACGTGTGTACGTGTTACGTTCTACGTAGAACGTTGTTTTGTATTTGTTTTCATTTATAACTTGATGAAGGCAGTACATGCCGAAAATTTGTTAAAATTATTGAAAATTTTAATATTGCATCTCATCTTAATTATTATTAAATTTGTTTACAGATAATAAGTCTGGTGCCATTGCACAAACCTTTTCTGATGTCTAGATTTCTGATTAACATGACTATGGCAGATTTCCTCAGTACCAGTCTGTGAATAGGCATTCCTGATGGTGTTATACTGTTTAAAAATTCAATTGGGTAGTTGTTGGCCTCTTCATCACTATCACAAATGGCACTATCCATACTGAAGTAAGTTCGTGCCTCACCCTGAAGTTTATTACCAATAACATCATTTAACTGCAAAATATGGTCATTGGTTGGACAGACAATGACAGTTTTTTGACAATGATTGTGGACTCAAGAGATCTGGAAACACAGCATTTACTAAATCTTCTGTGACGATGTTAGCGTTCTCCATTTATGTCAATGGACATTGGTGGGGAAGTAGGTTCAAAACTTTTAAGCTGATTATTTCCCAATTTTAAGAGCCATTGTGCAAAGTCTTGGCCATCTCCTGCTCTCATGTTTTTGTCAATTTAATGTGTTGAAAATGTTTCCATAGTGGCGATCTTTTTATACAATTTTCAATGATTGCGGTTGCAGGTCGTTTAGGGAGAACAGGAAGTACTTGTTGAAAATCGCCTCCCATCAAGAAGATTTTACCACCAAATGGGACCTTATTTCCTGTAATGTCTTGCAACATTTTGTCAATGGCACGTAAGGCATGAAGGGGAATCATGGATGCTTCATCTATCAGAAATATGGTAACTGATCGTAACATTGAAATGAGGAAGGAGAAACATTACACGTGCTGAGGTGTCAAGTATTGGCACCGGTAACTTGAACAAACTATGAACTGTTCGACCTCCAGCCAGAAGAGTTGCCGCAATGCCAGTCAAGCAGATGTTGCAACCTGGAGTCCACGTACACGGCAAATTGATATGAGTGTTATTTAAACCAATGTCTTGCCAGTCCCTCCTGAACCATCAAGAAAGAAAGCATGACATTTTATCTTCTGGTTTTGTTTAATGTCTTCTAAAGCAACCAAAAATCATGTCCACTAATCTGCGCTGCTCTGGATTTAGCATTTTCATATTATTGTTGACTGTTTCGTGCTCTTTCCTTAAAAAAAAGTCACTGTTAATAACACTGACCTCTTCAACTTCTGGAAGTCCTAATGAGGCAGTGCTTATGCCGGACTGCACAAGAATGGGTTGTATATCAGAGAGCAGTTTTATTTCAGCAACGTGTAGAGGAAGTTTGTTTATATTCACATAATCTTCACACATAGTATCTCGGTGATGCATCCACAATTCCAAAGGGTTTGAGGATTACACTGAATGCAAATAGTAGCAAACAAACATCTTAGTTGTGATGGCATCTGAAAAACAGATGCTTCTGTTAGCGTAATTTGCCACTGATCATCATCTTGCAACAAATGAAGCAATTTTTACATGCATCTTTAATAGTAGAGTCATTTTAAGATTTTTGTCGAAAAAAATTGCAAGAAATTGTTTTTGATTTTATTCAATAGATATTATGCCCTCTATCCCAGAAAAAAAAGTCTACCAAAATCTCCCAATCCAAAATAGGTTTTTAAAGACATTTTTTTCAATATGGCCGGGGCATAACGTAAAAAATATGTTTTTATATTATAAGCTACATTTATGAGTAATACATGGAATTTGGGATTAACAGGGTCACTGATTCCATTTCTAGTATTATTCTAATGATTTGACCTTTATCTTGACCTTCAAATCCAAGATGGCTGCCACTTGCCATGTAGTTTACATATTTTACTTTTGAACCTATATCAATGTGTAATACCTGGACTTTAGGGACTAAAGGTGTCACTGATTCCATTTTCAGCATCATTTTAATGATATGACCTTATCTTGACCTTCAAATCCAAGATTGTTACTACTTTATCGTGAACATTTTACGTATTTTATTTCTAAGCAATGTTGGGTGTGTAATACACGTATCTGCATGTATATTTAGCTTTTAAGCATTACAGATTTAACCAAATCTAAACTCATAAATCCACTGTGATTCCATTTAGCATTGAAATATGATAACATTTATATTGGTAAACATAATTTGAATGGTAATGGAATCTCAACTTTCTTCATACCTTTAGTCATGAGAGAGTTATGCACAAAGATTATTACAGTAACAAAATTTATTCTAAACCAAAAGAATCTTTACATGCAACAGATACATACAGATACATGCACTGGTGTAAAGTTATAGCAGATAATATTCAAATATGATTTCTTTGGGGAAAGCCATAAGCCTCCTACATTGAGGTGGCCAACGATTCCCAATGCTTGGGAACCTCCAGTGTCTATGGTTCTTCCCTTTACATCTTCTAAATCATTGTTGTATTGATTGTGACAGTATGTTAATTGGCAAGAGCCACATGCTGATATACATGCCAGATTGTACAACTGACAGCTACATTTCTTCAAATGACAATAGGTTGTGTGAAATTGCAAGGTATGCGACATTAATCACACACTGTGTTGCAACCTTTTATTCATTTTGTAGGGCAGTAATGTCATTTGCTTTCCCAATCCCATTTAGAAGGATCATCATCCATCCAAACTAATACTTGGTAGTAGACCCACAAAAGAATGATATTTACTGGATGATGCTGTGGGTGATAAACACTCTCGTGTGAAAAAGTGGCTAGATGTCACTTTCTGAAAAGGCCTATGAGCTAAACCAGTTCTTTTAAAGCATCTTCACGAGAGATGATGCCCCGTTCCCCACGCCCACCAAACATAGCTTCACGGATGAACTTTACAGACTTCGTCATTGCCATTGAAATGGTCAAACTAAACAGCCTCCACACTGGAAAGGCATCAGGTCCAAACGGCATGCCAACATGTGTCTTTGCCACAGGCAGCCGAGGAACTTAAGGAACCCTTCACCCACCTGACCTGCTCCAGCTTTCCCTTGGATACAGGACAAACTCCCAGCTGAGTGTGAAGAAGGGCAGTAAAACGACAGCGAGAAACTATAAGCCAGTGAGTCTGACATGCATCCTATGTAAAAGTCATGGAGAAGTTGGTGAGATCAGATGATGAAACACCTGCAAAACAACAACAAATCAACTTTGATCAGAAAGGACAACATGGGTTCTTGCCAGGCATGGTTGTGTATCACATAACTGCCAGAGGTCATGGAAAACTGGACAAGTATCCTGAATGATGGCTGCTGTGTGGAGATCATATACATGGCCTATAAAATGGCGCTCTCTCTGTCCCACAACGACTGTCGCCCCTGGCAAAAATACACGCCAGTATCAGAGGCAGTCCTCAAGTGACTGAAAAATTTCTTCACAGTCAGACAACAGAACGTCGTCATCAATGGCACCCAATCACACAGGGGCATATGAGTAGCGGTGTCTAATAGGGTCCATTGTTGGCCCAATAATGTTAGTCCTGCTCATTAATGACTTGCCAAGATACGAAGCTGTACATGAGAAGCGACACTGATGAAGGCCATTAGGACCTGCAAGAGTCAATGAAGCAGACAAGGATCTTGGGGTGGTGATGGACAACAGGCTAACATTCAAAGACCACGTGAAGGGAGGCAACATCAGAGGCAGATTGCATTGTTGGAGTCATCCGCAAGTCCTTTACTATCTCATAAAAAACCTTTGTCCACCTGTACCAGAGACTGGTGAGACCCATCCTGAATACGGACCCTCGCCTGGCAATCACACCTGAAAATGCTATGCAGTGATATCAAGGATGTACAGCTCAGAGCCGTAAACCTTCTATCCCACCTGTACAACAAACCCAACCCTGAAAGACTAAAGATTCTAAAGTAGAGCATCGACACAAAAAGAGGTGACATGATCGAGGTATTCAAATACCCTCCACGGCTTCTATGATGTCCAATAGCCAACCCTCATACTCTTAGAAAATGACTCCTCCATGCACCACAATGTCAGAATATGTAAATACATAGCTTATCCACGCATGTCACAAAGTAAAGTATCTTTTTACCTCTGAAGGATGAAAAGGCCTACACACGGTCCCTACCATTGAGACTAGTCAAGTCAGGTCATATAACACAGGATCATTAACATTCCCAGTTGGAATGACAGATCTTTTTGTCTCTGAATGGCCAATGGTCTAACGTACCTGACTTATGTATTATAGTCTTGGTGAGCGAATCATGTCAAACACATACTAATTAAAAAGAAACATGGCATCAATGGCAGCCATCTTGGATTTGAAGGTCAAGATAAGGTCAAATCATCAAAATGATGCTGAAAATGGAAACAGTAACCCCGCTAAACCCGGCGGCCCAGGCATTACACATCGATATAAGCTCATTTTTTCATGTCGTAATTGGCAGCCATCTCGGATTTGAAGGTCAAGATAAGGTAAAATTATTAAAATGATGGTGAAAATAGAATCTGCGACCCCTCTAAACGCTAAAGCCCAGGTATTACGTACAAGTCGATGCAGGTACAAAATAAAAAAAATGAAACTTCATGTTGTAAGTGGCAGCCATCTTGGATTTGGAGGTCAAGATAAGGTCAAATCATTAAAATGATGCTGAAAATGGAATCAGTGACCCCTCTAAACCCTAAAACCCAGGTATTACATTGATGTAGGTTCAAAAGTAAAATATGTAAACTACACATAGTAAGTGGCAGCCATCTTGGATTTGAAGGTCAAGATAAGGTCAAATTATTAAAATAATACTGGAAATGGAATCAGTGACCCTTTTAACCCCAAATTCTATGTATTACACATCAATGTAGCTTAAAAGATAAAAAACATAATTTTTTACGATATGCCCGGCGGCCATTTTGAAAAACGTCTAAAAAAAACTATTTCGGATTGGGTGATTTTGGTAGACTTTTTTTTTCTGGGATATAGGGGCATCATATCTATTGAATAAAATCATAAAACAATTTCTTGCAATTTTTCCGAAAATTGGGGTGCATTTCACCTAGAATGACTCTCCATTTACAGTGCGTATACAATCATAAGATGTGGGTCCTTGAACATGTAATAGCAACAGGCGCAAACAGAAGCTCATTATCCTTCGGGAAACAGAATACATGTGAGAAATCACTTTTTCACCTCCTCTTTCGTCTAGTCATTCCTTTTTAGTTGCATTGAAGATACAGTGGTTTGGAATATCCGTTATACAACATTTGTTTAGCAGTGACATCTGAATTGTTGAGTTTGAAAACGCTGTGAGCATTGTGCTTTTGGTTACCTCTTTCTAGTGCATCTGCTTCAGATCCCTCTTCAAAATAAACTGGTTGTTGACGTGGTAAATGAACAGGCAGTCTGATGATTGTGTGTGATTGCTGATGTAGATTGTATTCCGATAGTCTCCACAGTTGGTGACACTCATCACGTGCCAGTTCACCAGTTCGCACCTCAATGTTTGCACAGTCATGCCCCTTTGTATTGTAAACGTACTTGAACATGTACTTCACACTTTTAATAGTCATGCATGCCTCAAGATTTATATGAGCTTTGTACTTTTTTTTTTGCAGAGATATGGATTGTATGGAACCACCCACCTATTGTCTACCTCAACATTACGAACTTTCACAGTTTTGTCCATTATCAGTTCTTCTGTAATGTGGATAGCCATTAACTTCGAGCAATGTATTTTCAACAAACTCTTTGGGGAAATCCTTGCTACATACTCCGTTGACCATGCAAGGAGATTGGGGATTCAAAATTCCACATGGACCATGAATCATAGAAGATGAGACCACATCATACAGTTCTGGGTCTGTTTCTTGATTCGGTATTTCCGCTGAAATTAAGCTATCAATATCGTGTGCATCTCTTAATTTACTTTCGTTGTGCAGAACAATAAGCAGATGGCAATGTGGCAATCCTCGTTTTTGAAACTCTACGACATACACAAATGCTACAGGCTTTCCTAAGATATGCTTCTTCTTTATGTCAGTCATAAAGCTCTTCCAAATGCTTTTATAGACACGTGCAACTAAGTCAGGACGGCACTCCGACTTTTGACCTGGCAACAAATTTTCTGTGATTTCTCTGCATTTTGGATTGCAAGTAAAAACGTGAGAAAGAGGTCTGGCCGGCCATACTTGGCAATGATTGCCATTGCGTCTTGATAATTTTGTTGCATGGCCCTAGGTGAGCCTTGAAATGAAGATGGAAGAACAACTATCTTACCTGGAGCAAGACCGGCGCTCAGCTGCCTGACTGTTAACATGATCCATGAGACCTTGATATAACTCAACTCTTAGCTGGGTTTGGTTTCTACGGATAAAGTTTAAGCGAGAAGATTCTGCTTTTACATAGGCATCAACCATATATTGTTGAAACAGCTTACCCCCAATGGATAGCACTGAAGCTGCGTC
>JAGTTF010002764.1:5212-15504 GCA_019095985.1 Streblospio benedicti | reverse complement strand
TTTTTTTTTCCCCCCTTTTTTTAAAAAAAATTAAAAAAAAAAAGGGGAAAAAAAATTTTTCCCCCAAAATTTTTAATTTAAAAAAAATTTTTTTAAAAAATTTTAAACCCAAAAAAAAAACCCCCCCAAACGGGGGGGAAAAAAAAAGGGGGGAAACATTGGGAAAAAAAACCCACCTTTTTAAAAAAAAAGGAAACCTTTCCAAAAAAGAAAAAAAAAAAATTGAAAAAAAAAATTTTTGAACAAAAAATTTTTTTTTTTCCCCCAAAAAAAAAATTTTTTCCCCCCAAAAAAAAACCCAAAAATTTTAAACAAATTTTTTCCAAAAAGGCCTTTAAACCAAAATTAAAAATTTTAAATTTTTTTTTTTAAAAAAAATTTTTTGGGGGGGGCCCCCCCTTTACCCCCCCCTTTAAAGGTTTTTTGGGGGCCCCAAAAAAAACCCCCCTTTTTTTTTAAAAATTTTTTTTTAAAAAAAATTTTTAAAAACCCCCCAAAAAATTGATATTACATAAAGAAACTTACCAATTCTGCAGGTGTTCTAGCATGAATCCACCAGACACAATGATATCCAGTATCCACAGCCCCCCCCCCCCCCACACACACGCACATTTGACGTTGATGTATCCACTTTCCTCACCACCACCCCTCCCGACCACCACCCACACAACACTGAGGTATCCAAGCCCCCCACTCCCACACAAACACAACACTAAGTGTAGATTTTATCCATGTATGAATACAATATTTTAGTAAAGACCAATAATAAATCACAAATTCACATCAAGTCCTTCAAGGTATTATATTACATCTAACCAAATACATATGGCTAGTATCGATCTTAATCTATACTAAGTCTAAGTCTATCTAGTCTATAGGAAACAAAGACTGAGTCACTTATTTGTGGTTATATTACATCAACAACCCAGCCAAAACGAATACTGTATCAGGCATATATATAATATTTACTCTTACATAATTATGTATAAATTTTACTAATAATTTATCATTGTTCAAAGCAAACACAGACACTTTTTCATTTAAATCCATTTTAAATATAATATCTTGCCTCACTTTGGTCTAATGCCAGCAAAAAAGTCAACCTTTGTAAGTGAACTTCAAAAAAATAAATATTGAGATTTTAAACACAATGCACTACCTCACATTCATGTATTAAAAATATTTTAGAGAAGTGCACCATTAGAGAACAACTGCCTTTAATAGAATTTTAAGGTGATTTTTATTTTAGGGCTGTACACTACGGATAGTCCAGTTGTCCTGGACAACCATTTTTAAAATCTGGACAACCCAACCGGCAAACCTGGCAAACAAGACCACCTGTGTCGTGTGGGGAAAAGGACCACTTTAGGGAGAACGTACCAGCTCATCGTACTGTCATCGTTATGAAATCTCTCGAGTGTAATCCGTAGTATTAAACCGGCACATCAATACAGTGTGACTCGGTAATTAGGGCCTACTAATTAATGCGTTTGAACAGTAAATTGAAATGGGGAAATATATAGAAGTGAAAACCTGAGGTTGTCAACATAGAACAGGTGTCCTTAAACAGAGGTGCCGCACACCGTATTTCCGCGTTTTGTAGCCTAGGCGTTTATTGTTTTCAAAATATGTCTAGCATGGGCGTTTAAATGTGGGAGGCGTCTATTTGAAGGAGGCGTTAATTAACGCAAAAAAAGGTTTGAAAATGCTTATAGACACAAAGGAAGCCACAGAAATATCAAAACTTCAAATAAAAACGCCGCCACTTGCATATTTTAAAAAGATGTATAATTACAGGGGTTAGTGTGTGATCCCATTCTTAAAGTAATAAACATGATTTCCTTTTGGTAATTATATAGATATTCATATAATGGTGTGGATAGGCATATCCACGATGGTCTAGTACTTTAAAATGTCTACACCATTAAACATGTAATTTAAACTGTATACCAAGGAGATGTCTAAAAACCACATTATCTGGAGAAGCTTGATAAAAACATTATCATTAAATACAGTCCAACAGAGAAAATACCATACATACTAGGTAAAATCTTAAAAGACATATTTTAACACTTTAGAACAATATCTAAATTTACTAATCAAAATATTGCCTAATGAATAGATACATTTTTTTAAGGGGGGCGTCTATTTGAAGGATTTTGTTATTAACGCAAAATAAACAGACCACCAGTGATTTTACGACATGGGAAAATCAATGTCATCAACCATGTATTTTTGGACGTGAAAATACAGTAGATCCACCTCTCTATTGAGACCACCTCTATAATAAGACCACTTTTCATGGCCCCAAGTCTTCATAAAGCTACCAAAATTAACCTCTGTATAGAGACCACCTCTCTATTGAGACCACCTAACACTGGTCCAAAATGTGGTCCTAATAGAGAGGTTCTTCAGTATAACCAATGTTTGTGTAATTGAGAGGTTCTACAGTAATCGTAAATGGGCGTAACTCTGTTGTACTTCGACCAAAGACATTAAACAATCTCGGCTTCGACGAAGAAAAATATTTCTGATACGTAACAAAACTACAGACTTCAAGCTTTCCAAATATATACATATACGAAATAAATAACTTCCAATTCGGCCATTTACAAGCAATAAAGAGTCTACAGCTTACAATGTAAAAACTGGGTCAGACCAAGTACACTGCATTTACTACAGTAGAAAGTGACATTTATAGTTGGCGGTAACCACAGGAGAGATACGGCCAATTAACGGCTGATGTATGCAGACGGCCGTTCACGCCTCTCTCCCGGGCAACAATAAACAACCCAGTAGACAGACGACATTCTGACGAGTAAAACATCACCATGACGTCATCAAGGTCAGCTCCATGGGAAACCGGCAGCCAGAACAAACTGCACACACTCGACGTAACATTACACAGTAGAACCTCCAATTAAGACCACCTCCATACTAAGAACACTTATCACGGTCCAAACTTTTATAAAGCTACCAAACTGAATCTATGTACAGAGACCACCTCTCTATTGAGACCACCGAACACTGGTTCCACGGGAGGTCCTAATAGAGAGGTTCTACTGTATTTACTGGTTCTGTGCTAGTCTAATGAAAACATTTCCTGTAGTAAAATACGAACCACAAAATAAGAGATGCCCTTTTGAAATCATTGATGTATAGCAGTGCGTTTGATAACTATTGCATCAATTCCCATAAAAATAAGGCACGTTAAACCCCCAATTAAGAACACCTCTCTATGTAGACCACCTCTATACTAAGAACATCTTTTACGGTCCAAACCTTTATAAAGCTACCAAACTGAACCTCTGAATAGAGACCACCTCTCTGTTGAGACCACCTAACACTTTTTATCTCCCCACTTAATCAGAATTATTAACTTGGTTGTGTTACCTGATAGACAGACCTGCATGATCAATCAGCCCATGGTGGTGTCACTTTGAATGCGACTTAATCTCTTTGTTAAATTTCAAGGCAAGTCATCACTCCCGGTAAACACACTGGCAAATGTGAAAACATCATGAAAAATTAATGACAATCAAATTTGTTTATGGACACAACATTTTAGATAATAGCTGGGTTCAAACGAGAAACTATTTTGTACAGTAGATCCCCCACCCCCAAAACACCACCTCTATA
The DNA here is from genome assembly GCA_019095985.1 of Streblospio benedicti. Classification (NCBI taxonomy): domain Eukaryota; kingdom Metazoa; phylum Annelida; class Polychaeta; order Spionida; family Spionidae; genus Streblospio; species Streblospio benedicti. The sequence continues at coordinate 11,865 of JAGTTF010002764.1, read as the reverse complement.
AACAGACCACCAGGCTAATAAGACCATTTCACTTGTGATGTAGGCTCCTGTGTTCAATGTGCACATAAAAGAGTTGCCACTGTACTTGCTGCTTTATCGTAGCACATGCTGATTTAAATCATGCTCCATTATAGGCCTACAATCCCTACATTGTGAAATGTAAATGTAAATGTGGTTATTTATAGTCACAATCTACTGTTATCGTGCTCTAGCGACTTTACATATTTACACCAGGTCATTGGCTTCCTTGTTCCTATATCCTTCTCAACTCCCCGGGGACCATACAGCACAATTGCTGCCGTAGCGCAGACGTGACTAATCACTCACATTAGTGTTCACTCGCCTATTCAACGTGCAGGTACCAATAAGACTAATAAGACCATTTCTCCGCCTCCTGCATACACTTGTTGTGATGTACTGTGGAATGTGTCTTAGAGGCGTCAGGAGATTGGAAAGTGTCCATATAAGACAGGTGTACTTGAAAAAGAGGTTTACTTTATACATTATGTACAATCTATATCTAGGAATAAATGAAAAGTGGTTATTGAGAAGAGGTGTTCAGTTTGCACTTAAAGAGTTGCCACTGTACTTGCTGCCTTATCCTAGCACGTGCTGATTTAATCACAGATTATCATGCTCCATTATAGGCCTACATTGTGAAATGTAAATGTAAATGTGGTTATTTATAGTCACAATCTACTGTTATCGTGCTCTAGCGACTTTACATATTTACACCAGGTCATTGGCATCCTTGTCACACAATATCCTTCTCAACTCCCTGGGGGAGCACATCGCTGCCGTAGCGCAGACGTGCTAATCACTCACATTAGCGTTCATTCGCCTGACCTGTACCTACTTAACGTGTAGGTACCACGGGCAGTGTGCAACCTGTTAGAGGTAGGTTTGCTCAACACCCACCATCAGACCCGACCGGGAATCGAACCCACGACCTTCTGGTCACGAGTCCAACTCCCTATCCACTCGGCCACGGCAGCACATTGTATAATTTATCACCACTTCAACTTATCTATCACTACAATGACTAACAGTTTATTGAGATGCGAGTAGAAATCACTTCTCAACAACTGGCATGCAGAGTTCAGAAGTGAAAATGTCCATATAAGACAGGTGTCTTTAGAAGAGAGGTTCACATTATATAATGTACATGTAAATTGAAATGGGGAAATAGAAAGAAGTAAAAACCTGAGGTTGTTCACATAGAACAGGTGTCCTTAAACAGAGGTGCCGACATAGACAGGGTGTACAGTAGAGCGCTCTGTATCACGGTAATCTCGGCACGAGCATTTGAACATGCTGCAGCCAAAAGTACAGCAGAACCTCTCCATTAGGACCACCTGTAGGACCAATGTTAGGTGGTCTAAAGAGAGAGGTGGTCTCTATACTCGAAAGAGAGGTTCATTTTGGTATCTTTAAAATTTGCTCTCTTTATAGAGATGGTCATGCTGTATAGTTACCTTACATTTCATATGATAGTTTTGATAGAGTAGAAGGGGGGGTGTGTGTTCCAACTCTATTACCTCTATAAGACGACCACTTCGATAACACCAAACACCCATATTGAAACCCAACAGAACGGTTTGAAACCTGAATGATGAGACAGCGTAAATTCACGAATAGAGACACGCCAAAAAGACGCCAAAGGCTCCACATGCGGCATTCAAATACTAATCCGTCAATGCAGCTAATACAGCGACTTCACCACGTGGGCTTTGTGCACAGTAGAACCTTCAATTAGGACCACCTCTGCAGAGAGAACACTTCTACAATGAGACCGTTTGTAGTCCCAAGCTGTCAAAAACAGACCATTGCAAACCTCCATAAAGAGACCACCTCTCTAATAAGACCACTTGAGGCCAGCCCTTGGGCAGTCTTGATAGAGAAGTTCTACCACAGTGTGGTATATCTGGCTATGACGTTGACTGTGTACTATGTAAGCATATGCTTTGACGAAGAAAACTATTTCTGATACGTAACAAAACTACAGACTTCAAGCTTTCCAAATATATACATATACGAAATAGATAACTTCCAATTCGGCCATTTACAAGCAATAAAGAGTCTACAGCTTACAATGTAAAAACTGGGTCAGACCAAGTACACTGCATTTACTACAGTAGAAAGTGACATTTATAGTTGGCGGTAACCACAGGAGCTACCATAATGAACCTCTGTATAGAGACCACCTCTCTATTGAGACCACCTAACACTGGTCCACAGGTGGCGGGTTAACCACAGGAGAGATACGGCCAAGGCTGATGCATGGCAGATGCCGTGGGATGTTCACTCCTCTCTCCTGGCAACAACAAACAAACCCAGTAGACAGACGACATTGTGCCGAGTAAAGCGTCACCATGACGTCAGCAAGGTCATGGGAAACCCGGCAGCCTCGACGTATCATTATACAGTAGAACCTCCAATTAAGACCACCTCTATGTTGAGACCACCTCCATACTAAGAACACTTATCACGGTCCAAACTTTTATAAAGCTACCAAACTGAATCTCTGTACAGAGACCACCTCTCTATTGAGACCACCGAACACTGGTCCCAAAGGTGGTCCTAATAGAGAGGTTCTACTTTATTTACTGGTTCTGTGCTAGTCTAATGAAAACATTTCCTGTAGTAAAATACAACCCACAAAATAAGAGATGCCCTTTTAAAATTATTGCTGTGTAGAAGTGCGTTTGATAACTATTGCATCAATTCGCATAAAAAAAATAAGATGCAATTACTACAAAATTGATATAATGTTTACATAGTGGATAAAAATCTAACCCTTTAATCATTTAATATACCCATAAAAATGGGACTGAAGTTATTAAATCTTTGATCAATGGTGTAGCACAAGAAATTGGCTAGTAAATACCCCAGCTTCAACTGACATCCAACACACAGGCCAAAAACACCAGAAGTTTTCACTTAGAAAACCTCATATATGGAAAATTGAGCAACATACAATTATACAATCAACACAAAAATAAAGCTAGAACATTGATCTTTCCTCTGGATATTAAATAAATGTGATTTTCAGATTTCCAGCACAAGGCGACTCTTTTTATAATGGTGGTAAAAACTCACTTTATTGTCTTCATAGAGAAACCATTTATGCTGCTGGGAGACATCTAGCTGAATCCTCATTTTCTCAAAAACCAGGGCTGCTACTATGATGAAAGTCACACTGAAAAGTAGATAAAATAATGAGCTTTCTGATGATCAATAAATGATTAGGTAATTTTCAATAGAAGCAGATGGCGACCCAGTTTATTCCACTGATATCAGCACGATTATCCATGAATTGCAGCCTGAGTTTAATGCATTCTATGAGAAATTTCCATCATACTGTATCGTGCAGCCACCTAGTGGCAGGAAATTGAAGCTTACAACTATCAGTCAGAGTGGACACTCTTTACAACTATTAAAATAAGAACATCTTTTTTCAAGGCAAACCTTTAAAACTATTCAAAAAACAAAATTTGATATTCAGGGTGTAAAAGTTCAATTTGCAAGAAAAGTTAGTTATTTCATATTCATGTGTGGTCTACATGTAGATCTTCTTTTAGGTGGATGTAAGGAGAGTTTGGTTTTCTTTCTAAAAGATAAGAAACATATTGAAACATCTGATTAAAGAATGTTTATGAATTTATTTGATATTATACATGAAAATTTTAATATGGGAAACCTAATTAACATTTAAAAACATTTGTTGAATGGCCCCAGTAAATTCTGAAATGACCCCACCATAATCGTGCTGTGCAGCTGACTCTCTCCATGTTTATGGCAGATTGAGTCACTTGCTGTCAGCTTTTGGCTGAGTTTGAGGCGGTCGCCTTCTGCTTTTTCTTGTCTTATTGTGATGATGTTATGCTCAGTTTGTCAATCAATAATCCATCAATATGTGGTCCAAGTTTGGTGTAAATATCACATTTAGTTACTGAGCTACACATATAATTAGACATGCTGTCTGTAGCCAGCATTCTCACTTCATTCAACAACTGGTCATCTGCAGTGCTGACATATTTACCACACTAATCAAGAAAAAGATTTGTGTGTGATTCATTTTGTTCCATATTTCATACAAAAAAACTTTCACATATAGTTATTATGTATGCAATGTTAATTGGATTGTTATAACATGTCGCATTAATAAATAAATCGAGTCAAAATATCATTGTTCGATGAAACTGCTAAAGTTTCAGCAACACCTTATGCTATGGTGACACTGTCTCATCTGGTCAAGTACAAAGATTTTTTTCAACCCTTACAAGTTGGTTGTATCATATCTTTAAACATCATATTGAAAACCCAGTCAAACAGAACCACTGTCAGAACCACTGTCACATCCAGTTTAATCTATTATTTATCTTTATATTTATAGCAATTTAATTACATTAAATGTTTAAATGTACAAATTTTTATCTATCTGAAATCTCTTCATATCATTGCTAATATTGTCCACTTTTATACAGTATTGCCCAGGGAAGACATTCCCCTTATATTCTGTTATATTTTCAATATGAATGGGGAAATGTGATCATTATGAAAGTTTTTAACTTAGATCTCCCTCTACCTAAACAATGATGGTTCCATAATGTAGATTTTGTCTACGATCCAAAAGTATTTCAATTCTTTATGTTCCTGTCCTATCTGTAGTTCATACAACACATCGTTCCTTAAAGTCATTTTGTCACTATTTTCATTTGTTTTCAACTGTCTAATTGCCTGGATTCACTTTAAAAGTAACTCAGAATTAAAGGGGAACCGATGTTCTTTATATTTATTGCACTAAAAATAGCACCTTTCTCAGGCTATTCTTAGTGGATAAAAATCTCAACCTTTAATCATTACCTAAACCTATGAGAATGAGAATAAAGTTTTTAGATGTTTGATCAAATGGTAACATGTGTCTAGTTTAATACCCTAGTGTGTGGCCATTTCCAGCCTCAACATCCTGCGTTACCAGGGCTACATTCATATCACAGCAGATTCTGGTCAGATGAGATTTGCCCTGCAGATTAGAATGCAGCCTCAACTGAAATCCAGCAGAAAACACCAGAAGGCTTCACTTAGAAACCTTCAAATCTCCCAAATGAAGCAACATACAATTAATCAGTCCACACCAAAATGACGTTAAAACATGATATTTATTATGATCATAAAATCAATAAGATTTTCACATTGCAAGCACAAGGCGACCATGGTGAAAACTCACTATATTGTGACTATTGTCTTTATAGAGAAACCATTGTGGTGCTGGGATCAACATGTAGCTATTCAGAATCCTCATTTTCTCAAAAACCAAGGCTACTAATCTTATGAAACTTACACTTGGAGTAGATAAATGATTGAGCATTCTGATGGTCATAAAATTATAAAATAATTCTCAATCATTATCACTGCCCAACTTTCTGACTTATCTGGTTCGTATTGTAATAAATACTGTTCACTAATAAAGGTACACCAAAAAGGCCAACCTCATTCACAATAGGTTTTAATAAGTTTATTATCGTTGACATTGCCATATACAATTTATACAATTAAGTATTACATACATATTATATTATGGTACAGCCTATATTATGGGATTAAATCAAACTTTACATAATCTTCACCTTCAAGGGTTTCCTTAAATTTTTTATAAATTCTTAATTTAGGTTTTTCTCAATATTTTCTTCTTGTTTTCAAAAAAGCTTTTGCTAATATCTACAATGTTACAAGTGCTCATTGTAAAAAAATAAATCTTCTTCACCTACAGAATTAAGAATTGAACATATTATTAAGAACACATGTCCTATGGCTGTGAATGCAGCATCTAACTTAATAGGCAATATAATTACGCCCATACCCACCCTTTTGCAGCAATTACATCATAATTGTGTAAAATAAAAAAATATGATATTATCTTAATTGCTTTTGATTTTGTATATCAAGTGTCTATTTTTATTACATTCATAGTGTTCAATTTAAATAAAAGATTTTCAATGATTGTTTACATGGAAGGCAAGCAATTTTGAATAAAGAGTACAGACAATAAACATTGGTGTTGGCATTGTCCTATTAAGGATAATGTAAGCCCTCACCTGATAATATTTGACAAATTAGAATTTCAATGTTAAATGCAAATAGGCTAAAAGCAGAGACAAGTTTTTCTAACATATGGAACCTACTTTTTATTCCTCCCACAATAGTTGTTCTTTATTTAATGTGACTGAACGAATTAAACACGGAAAGGTAGAAATGACTGGATTTGTTTTGATGGCCATTTTAGACTAAAAAGCGTATGTTGGTGAATAATGTTGAACATTCATGCTCTGGTTGGGAGAAGAATATGAAGCTTTAAATTCACATTCATGCTCTGGTTGGGAGAGAATATAAGAGAAGCTTAATGCAATTGCCATTCATGCTCTGGTTGGGAGAGAATATGAGAGAAGTTTGGCCGCACCATCATGCTCTGGGTTGGGAGAGTGTTTGGCTGTGGTGTAACTACTGGTCATAATCATCCAAATGCCCAGGAGATCATGGGGCTGGAATGCCAATCTAGGCGGCAGATTTTAACGTTGGAATACTTGTATGTCCAATTGTGTCATGATTCACTGGGAGGTTATTTATATCACCTTTCAATCACTGAGAATAAA
>JAGTTF010002758.1:8460-20675 GCA_019095985.1 Streblospio benedicti | reverse complement strand
CGACACCAGCTATTTGAAAAATCAGGAATGAACACTCCATCAACTTGATGAGAGCATGCAACTGCGGTGTATGCGCCTCCATCTTTCTATTGATGAGAACATACGCATCTGTTCAAAATAGTGGCAATTCAGCTTATTGATGATATATGGTTAAAATTACCATTGGTTACAGGTCAATTCATAAGCTGCAGTGAGCATTTGGATTTTTAAACTAATTTATCTAGAATCAAATTGGTAATTATTGTTATATTATAACAAAACACACTAACGATGGATTATAATGGCAACTGTATTGTAAACAAATCAAAACGCATTAGTGCAAGGAATTATAAACATACAATATCTTCAAATATTTAGTATAGTACATCTCGGGTAATGGAGTAACATTATCCTTTAGAGTACGTGCATAGCGAAGGGGTGAATGGGTGCCAATACTGGCATTACCGCACAATTACTCCCGTCTTGTCTCAAAGAGCTTTCGTCAAACAGTCCATAGCGCAGGTGTGAGAATTCGTGGACAAGAGCAACACCTAAAAACACGTTGATGTTTATGATTAAACATATAATCTATTATCAACATATCACATAAAACGAATTCTTACGTAGAGTGCTGTGTGTTTCCGTGGCCGAGTGGATAGGGAGTTGGTCTTGTGACCAGATGGTCGTGGGTTCGATTTCCTGTCCGGTATGATAGTGGCTGTTGAGCAAACCTACCTCTAACAGATTGCACACTGCTCCGTGGTACCTACACGTTAAATAGGTACAGGTCAGGTGACTGAACGCTAATGTGAGTGATTAGCACGACTGCGCCACGGAAGCGATTTGCTGTATGCTTCCCAGTGAGTTGAGAAGGACATAGTGTGACAAGGATGCCTATGACCTGGTGTAAATATGTAAAGTCGCTAGAGCACCATAACAGTGAATTGCGACTAAAATAACCATATTTACATTTGCGCAGGGCATTTGAATTTGGGCTGCCAATCAAAAACATTTAGACATAGTAAACACGGAATCTTTATCACGACACTTTCTAGTTTGCAAAATTTTGTTATTGTAATCTGAGAGGGCAATAAATATTCGTGACGATTTGACACTACTCTCTTCTATTTTTGACACTGAAACATGGTATAAGAATAAAAATATTTTTGGGCCAACAGGTATTTTTATATGTTTGTATTTTAAGACCAATTTAGACCACATTAGAAGATAATGCAGTAAAAATAGAACAAAGAGAGTAAAGTCAAAGATATTATAGAACTTTAATATCTCTGGTAGAATCAAATCCAACCATATGCTGCATACCGATTTTCAAGAATCTTATATATTTACCACGATGGTTAAACGAGATAAACGTACACGAAACAGGGACGACATACAAAGTTGTTTGTAACCGTACTATCTCCGTTGACACTTCCTGATTGTACTGTCAGCCAGGTGTACTATTTCAATTCATTTCATGACTGTTAATTTCAAAGTTATGGGACACTCCTATGTACCCTACCTGGAGTTATAGCCCAAAGCGTTCATTAGTCCCTACCCAAGTTGCCGTGAATGGCCCTCGCTTGCTCCGCCTTCTTCACAAACGACTCCGGTATGTGGATGGGTCCCACATGAGGCTGCCCACAGTGGACGTGGTCTGTGTGTGTTTTCAGCAGAGTGTCATCCTTTTCAGTCTTGTCAATGATGAACTGGGCTTGTGTCCTATCATCCGACAACAACTGCAAAACATCGAGTCATTTTTGTCATGTTTTACATAATTACATCCTGAAAGGTAAAGAAACGCCACCACACCACATCCACGATACCTTTTCACGACTCAATTGTTTTGGAAAAGTTTCCCTAGACTCCAAGTATAATTGTAACAAAATAACAAAAGTAGGAACTTGTAAAGTGATTCAGTTGGAACAGATCCAGATGAACTATGATTATATAAATCCCCACATTCATGTTTGAACAATTGCACAGAAGACCGAAACACATGATTTATGCATAGCATGACACGATACTAGAAACTTGTAACAAGTAGAAATGCAGAAATGAGGAGAGTTTATCACTTTAAACGAATTGGTATTTATTCAAGTTTTCTGGAGATTAATATCCATTGGTTTAAAGTTTGGTTTAATATATACTGTATATTTGTGTATTATATACCAGGATATATCTGTCTACATTATAATGCCAGAAAGTACAGGTTTCTTTGCAGGATCTGTTTTTGTGCTTAGTACCCACGTAAGCACAAGGTGCAGCATTTTTTGATGATTAAGACCACCGCAGGCACCCACGTTAAAATTTCAAACCCACACCCACATCCACAGTAATAGGGGTAATTTAGCTTGGAGCATGTAAATTCGCGGGTGCCCACGGGCTACGGGGTCCCACGTAGGACTATGGCTACTTGGGTGGGTGTGACAACTGACATCTATATTTACATTGTATATATCTATGATCCTCTGACGACCATGACTACTTACCTTTACCTTTATGGCTCACCTTTTCACATTGAGCTGTACCCGTCCAGGAACTGGGCACAATAACGGTGACGTCACCGATGTAGCGGGCAGAGCCGGATTTGTACTGATTGTTGTAGGAGGTGGCGTTGTACAGAGTTTGTGACGCTTCGATGAACTGACCCTGGAAATCACAGAATTCAAAGTGTATGAACATTCAAGATGATGAGACCGATGACGATGGAGACCACGATGATGATGACAATGATCACCACAACGGCAGGGTAGTAATAACACAGGCAACACCAGTTAAATACCGTGTTTGTTCACCAGATTATAAGCTTTGTGATTCCTGTTATGTTTTGTTAATGCTTCGTATACGTTAGACAGTCTGTACTATAACCGAAGAAGTATGGTTTTGGTTTTTATGTTCCAATTAGGAATGAATATCATTTGGATTTTAATTTTGGAAGAAATATGTGGTATTAAGTTTGTAAAAAAGAAAAAAAAAGTAAAATTGAAATGGTCTCTATAGAGATGAAAAGCTTTATTGTGATGTAGATATGAAAAGAAATATACATATTGGAAATAAACTGGGGTAAGGAAACACAACTTTACATAAAATAGGTAGCTTTTTTGGGACGTCCACATTACAAAAAGGAGACCCTGTAATAAAACTGTTACCTTGAGCGTTTCGAGGAATCCCTCTTCATACGTCACTTCATCCTTGATCCACACGAGCAGCCCCGTGTACGCACCATCCTCAGTCAACTCGATCTTGGCACAAGCAGCGTGAGGCAAAACGAAAAGCAGCAAAAATGGAAGAAAACACAGCCAATTCATTGTACATTGTATGTATGTCCAAGCCCCGTAATAATCTGAAAGTTCCTTCAACCACAAACTGTCAGACTATATTTACTGAGCTGCGATGTACATCTTGTTACCCCACTTGTTTTGTTTTGTTTTAGTGACGTTTGATTATTTGTTCTGATTAGGACACCCAGTTTGAAGTAAGCGCTTGTATCATAGACCAAGTCACACATATACATAATTGTCACATCTCAAGTGATCACACAGGGCGGGTCAACTACGAAGTCATGCCAGCTTAAAAGGAACTATTGTGCTGCAGTCGATAAAGCATCATTTTCAATGTGTGTTGATATTAGAAGAACGTTTGTTTCCAATGATAGCGGCTGTGATATCACAACCAAATCATAGAACTCGACTGGAGGAAGCTGAATGAACAATTGTGCTGTCTGTTCAAATCGGCTATCGATAACCTCATCGAGCATAATAATTCTCTTTTATTTTATATCAACATTCGTGACATCGTTGCTTGAGTGGTGCCTGCTCTATAAAGCTTTATATAAAAAAGCACCACTTTAGGCAAACGCGCGTCATTAAGTGTTATGGTCGAAATGTGCTCTAAGATAAGTCCACTATTATTAGGAAAAAGGAAGTTCGTGAATAATATCAATGCAATACTTTAGTCTGTCAGTTGAGCCATTATGGTTATCACCCATTGTGACGTATTGGCCTATATAAACCCCACCGCCGAGGGGTGATAAGCTCAAAGCGCCCGCCATGTCTGGGAAGGAGCAGTTGGAGTTATCTCCGGTGGAAGAGCCGCCGCCATATGCAGGTAGGAGACTTCTGATAGTACTTTGATGGTGATGTGTTGTAACTGTTTTGTTCATTTTTTTGGACTCAACATCCACGAGTGAGTGATGCCATGTAAAGCGGAGTCTATCATAGTTGAGATGATTATTGTTAGGTTTAATATAGCTTTATTTAGGTTTTAGTTATGTTTTATTTTAGTCAAGTTTAAATGCGTGAGGCATCAGTGAATAGGCGTATCAATCTATTCAAAATAAGGGGTTGTTTTTTTTAAATATTTCAGCACAAAATGTTTATTTGATAATCATAACAACTTGAGCTGTAGAGCTATTTTTTTCAAGCAGGTAAGTTTTAAGGAATTTGATTTAACTGAAATGTTTACGGGTACTAGGTTTGAAAAATACGATGTGAAAGTTCTAATTGTAACACCGGCAATAGATTTGAAAGTTGTGAAAATGCTACATAAGTGAATGCACAGCCATTGTTTTGTAAATGTTTATTTCACACACATGTCTATACTCCCACACACACCCTGTCTAATTATATCTAAGACACCCATTATGCCAATAAGTACCATGGGAGTATGTTTTCTTTTTGTTTGTGTGTGTGTGTGTGGTGGAGAAATGCGATCATAAGCAACTCAACTCACCAGCTCACAAGCATTGATGTGTGACATATATATATAATTAGAATACATAGTAAAAATTAAATGCTTATACCCATTTTGTATTGGTTGAAAATAAAGATATAATTAGCCTAAATCTTCTGCACAAATCTAAATTTTCTTTGATAGCCCAAACTACTTTGATGAAATTCCAAAACAGTAATTATGATACACGTTATCATCATTACCCAATAAAAGCACAAGGGCAAAATTTCAGCTTTGTAAAATAGTTCTAAATACTCATCTGTAGGTTTAAATATTACTGGGCATAATCTCAACCCATTCAATGATTGCATTATACCAGTTGAAATAACGTTGTGCCAATACTATGTTACCTGGCAGACTACAATGTTGAGGTGAAGAAGGCGGCGTCCCCGCACTGGAAGCTCGCAGCTATCGCAGTGGGCGCTGTGGTGGGCGTCACCGCCATCGTGTGCTCCGTGGCCGCCATCGCCATCGTGCTAACCAGCGGCTCGGGCGGAGGTCCCAGCGTCACCGGCGGACCGCCCCAGTCCACACCAACCGCATCACGTAGGTAGAAGTGTAGTATTTAGACCCCTCAATACTTAATACTTCTTGTGTGCCTATGGGGCCAAGTGGAAAGGGAACCTGACTCCTGGCAGGTGGGTCGTGAGTTCGATTCATGTTTGCCTCTGGGAATAAAGGCTAAAAAACTAGGGATGTGGGGAGAAGGGCCCTCCTAAAATAGGGATTCAAATTTAAAATCATTTTTTTCACCATCATTTCACCAACAGTTACGACGTCAAAACACTGGGGATCGTCCACAAATGATGTCACCCGTCAGGAGGGAGTGTAGCGAAAGATGACGAAAGTGGAAAAGGGGCGCCTGGTGGGGGGCGTCTAGCACTTGGGTGATGTCAGTAGTATTTGAATTAGCTTTCTGACATGTAAGTGAGTGGCGATATATACAAGTTGAAATCACGTCGTCATGTGTGCTTAATAGCAATTCTTTTCACGTGATTCAAATGTATTTATGCAACTGCACAGTTGAATCAGTGTTACTTGAGCAACATGAATGTAAATTGAAGATAAACATTTTTATAATGTTTTGCAAAGAAACCGATGGATTAGAAAGTTGTTTATATTAAATGCACTATTGTCATTGCATGATTAGAAAGAAAGATATACAATATAATATTACAGATTGTATTTTATGATATATTCTGACTATCTAAGGGCGTCGAATTCAATATCGCCGGATGACATATTGTCACCCTTGGACAAAATTAGTTATTCAACATGGCTGCTTCGTGACTGTAATGTAGGATAACAATTCAATATGGTCAAAATGTATCTACAAACGTGTTAATAAATGAAAATATGTTTTTCAGGACTTGAAAGTGATAAAAAGCATTATGCAAGCACATATAACCCATGTTGTTCAATTTGCAGCACCCACGGGATGGGCCCCCTGGGGTGAGTGGAGTGAGTGCACCGTCACATGCGGGGGTGGCTGGCAGTCCCGATCCAGAGACTGCTATGATGACAGCTGTCCCGGATCTAGCGAACAGACGCAGAGGTGCAACTCCAACTGGTGCCCTCCACCCGGTAGGCTATAATGGCTGTTCTTTCTTTCTCTGTTGTTTATCGATTTGATAAAAGATAACCACTGACTTCACAATAGGAACTCTTTCATATTAATATAAATGTGTGCTACCGCGTTCAGCAAAGTTTCACAAAGTGGCATACTTTTCCTTCTAGTGTCGCATGTAGCAAAGCTAGGCTAATGCGTTGTAATTTGCCTAACAGATTTTTGTTCGCTGAAAAATGTCCATGCAGATGATAAGAGAATTAGATTTTAAGTTTGTGTGCAGCAAAACTGTTTATCATTAAGGTTGTCATATTACCCTTGATGGGTTCTACTGCAGGTATCTGATAAACGCCGTCAATCACACCAAATGTAATAAATTGTTCGAAACACAAAGTATCGAGTATTTTTACGACTTGCTACCACCACATGTACGTTCTTCATATGGATACATGGTATTTGAAAAATATATTCTGTGCACGTGCAATGTTGGCAAATGTTCAAGTGTATTTCAATAATGTTGCAAATACGGTAGATGCACAATTGGGATCGTGACTGTTATCTGCACACTATTGTCCAACCAGCCAATATGTGCCAAGTGGAACTGGTTGTCTTCAATTTCCGGACCTAAGTATGTACCAAACATACAACTCATGATACCCAAAGTAGTTCATTGCATTCGTGTTTATGATTTTATGAATAGATGTGCTGTTAGAAAGAAATGTGCCCTTCATTTGTAAAACCCATTGCCTTATAATAAGTAATGTAAATGTGTGATATTTTAATCTAATATTTATCACAACAGTTCAAATGTGTCTTCCATTGATATGTCCACTAAGATGGTACTTAAGAGGGAATTTGATATCGCTTACAGCAGTCACACTTTATATACATAGCAATGATGATCAGGTCCGTATGAAGTATCTTTTCCTAGATGAACAATGCACTTCACTGTTCTCATTGTATATGTGGCACGTAGTTGGAGTTGACTTTTATCATTTCAACTCTCGGCATATCCCTGTTTGCACAAACGCTTGTTCTTGGGATTGCTTGTGTGCAGACCCATTTCGCACAATCTATGTACAAATAAATACAAGTGGTAAAATAAGAAATGAAGTAACAATCATATTTGATAACATACATAAAACATACTTCAAGTATGATGAGTTTTCATCTATCAATAGTTACCTAAATCGGCATTGAATTGAATAATGCATGCCTGATGTATAAACTCTAAAGTGATATAGATATGCAAGGAGGTTACTGCAAATAGCTGGTGATATCCTTACAAACTACAATTATACTTGGTAGTTAGAAATCAAGAAGTAATGTAATTGTGTAATGTAATTAGATACTGGAACGTGGACGTCGTGGTCCTCATGGGGCGACTGCAGTACCAGCTGTGGTGGTGGAACCCAGGTGAGAACCCGGGTGTGCGAGAAGGAACCGGAAGAGCTTGACTGCGTGGGAGATGCAGACCAGTCACGTGGCTGTAACCTTCATGACTGCCCAGGTTAGTATTGAACCAATGGTCCACGCACGCTAAATGCTAATTGATACATAGTATGGCCATTAATGCATTGCATAATTATAACATAATGTCCATGGTACTTTAACAGATTGTGGCAAAACATGCAGCTCTGGTATTTTGAACCCTGAATGTACTCGCTGTCGCTGCTCTGGAAGCTCGTTCACTGGGGTCGTAATGGACACTAATAATAAACCACTCCAGGTGAGGCTTTATTCATTTCTAGATTACTATTCTGTACTTGAAATGCATAAACTCTACAAAAATGTCGAAACAAAACATGACAACAAAGGTGAATCTTTTAAAATGCTGCTCAGAGAGCAGTATCCATTCAATGTACATACGAAACGCAAGTAGAAATATTTGCAGACAGATGTAAAATGTAGACCTCTGTGTGCATTACATGCATTAGCATTAAGTCAACCTGACTTTCTATATATCTAATGAATCCATCTTAACAATAACTGAATATTGGATATTTATATATCTCGAATATTTGAATGGCTGTCAGTCCATCTTATTCAAAGAAAACTATGTTATTTACTTGAAGTGAACAACCTCGAGTTGTTTACTTCCAAGTAAATAACCCAATTAAACATTAAATGTATAGTATCAAATACATAGCTAATATACTTGTTTAATAACCTGATTTTCATATTAAATCCTAAATATCACTAGGGTGTGAATATTAGCGAAAGCACAGCTCCTTTAGAGATTCTGGGCAGCTCAGGAACAGATGGATCCTTCTCTATAACAGATGAGCTATGTACTGGAGTTTCTGCTCTATTCACTGTTGATGAACATATGCCCAAATCAGTAACTGTTTCATCAACTCCGGCTCAGGTCAAATTGGACAAAATAGGTAAGCAATTATTGTATAATGTACATGTATGTTAAATGACAAATGTCTTTTGCCAAGTCACTCATGTCACTCTTGCTGTCATCGATTGTTTAGAGCCTCTAAAAATAGCCCAACACCCAGAAGACAAATACAGATTAGTTGGCGATGGAGTAACATTGTGCTGCAGGGCTGATGGAAACCCACCACCTGACTACTATGAATGGTATATTTATGTCTATGTGTAATATTAGTTTTGTACCAGAATTTCTTTTATTAAGAAAATGTAGCATACGTATCCACAAACATATATTGTCTGTGAATATGTATGCTACATACTTATATTACCAAATGGGAACACAATTGACACGACTGACGTGTATTGAACTTAATAATTTGTTGACATTGGGGTGGTCAGTGGAATTCCTATTTCTACGAATGGGTTGTTCTTTTTCTTAACACAATACGAAGGATGCTATATGCAGTTTGAAACAATGTCTTGCCAAAGAATTCATTTTGATTGAAATAAATCATTTAACCCTTCACGTGTGTTTGAAAGACAAACTTAAAATACCACACATGTATGGAACAATTGCCAAATTACATTGCTGAAGTAGAACTTCATTGTTCAATACATCTTTATCCTGTAGCGGACAGAATAGATGCACATCCTATTTGTTATAGATGGTATTGCGATGATTCCATTGAACTTGAGAATACTGAGCGTTGAGACAAAACCAGTAGAGATGATGTAATTTATAATCCACAGGTTCAAATCTGGGCTGCTGTTGATAAGAGACGAGACTTCTTCGCTGAGCACCTACACTATTCCTTCCCTGGATGTCGACGATGAAGCCCAGTACGCTTGCCGCGCAAATAATGATCACAGTGCTATTTCGTCAGATGTTGCTGAAGTGAGAGTGAAAGGTTTGTGTTGGTGAAATCTGTTGTCTATTCAAAATTTATAATCCTGCTTGTTTATTATTGTGTCTCTATCAATTTAAGGATGTAGAAGCATATTTTTTTATTGTTTTTGTTAAAAACAATAAAAAAAAATAGAAGTGTCGATATAAAAATATGAAAATGATGACGCAAGTCATCATGTTCATTTCATTGGTATGAGGAAATATGCAAACTCACTGCAGGCGTTGACTTTACATTAAAACCATTTGAAATACTAATCTAAAATATTTTGTTTGCAATACATTTTTGTGGAAGGTCTAAGCAAAAGCTTTAAGAAAAATGGATTCAATCAGAAACCCATAAGAGTAGGAGTTATGGGTTTCTGATTCAATGCATATTATATAAACTAAATACTGTTTGAGATAAAGATGCTGCTACATCACATACTTCTCTACCAAGAACATTAAATGTAATCACATGATGAAGAAAGAACCTCATTATGTTTCATACTTAAAAATCAGTACTTGCATAATTTTCAATACATGTAGACCATTGCGTTGACTGATTTGATTTCAAAATTATAATACACATGTAGTATATAATTTATGTGTAAATTTGTATAATATTCATGAGCTATTACATGCCCGAATTCTAAGTGATCATTGAGCATTAACACAAATAAGTAAAAATAACAGATGGTATCCTTGAAGATAGTTACGTAAAACATAATGCAAACTAAGATGCTCAGAAAAAACTAGTTTGTTACACCCTCACCTCTGTAAAAGTTAAACACGGGTGAAGGAAACGCATTCAAAATCCTGCCCTTGAGTTTAATGGACCAACTCAAAATTATTAATCTAGAGGGTAGGGCGTGAAGATTTTAGAAAGGATAATAACCTTTATCATACACATATCGAAGTTTCCACACATAATGAAACCCTTGCTTTTAATATCACATTTTTATAAGAATTTATGAATCCCTTTTGCCTTTAGATTATTTCATGGTTGAACATGTTATTTTTACTGTACATCACGATAATAATGGGATAACATGTTCAAGCGTGTGTGTGGTGAGGAGTGTGTGTGTGTGGGGGGCGTATATATGCCAAAATTTGAGGGGGAAACCATTTTTGGTTTGGAATTCATCGAAATCCTAGCTCTCCTTCAAATTTTCCGAATGGTGCCCATGAGTAGAGCTATATAAAGATCGGAAGTGGTACCAAGCACGTAAGTCTCAATCTGAATGCCCCTTTGCCAGATTGTTATTTGTTAGATTCTTAGTTTTACCCATTGAAACACCTTCTATGCATCATAAGTAACACAATAAAGTACAATAAAGTTAGTCTGATAGAAGTTCATTTATCCTGTATCTGAATGTCATATATTTATTTACACTTTAAACAGGACAATAAAAGTTCACATTTTGAGCTTTCGGTAAATACCCTTGCCTTGTTCACAACAAATGATGACGTCATAGGTCGTCACTGTTGGCGCTGGAGAATCCCCAGCTGCGCGTTCCCCCTCGAGGGGTCAACACGTTGTTCCATATGGTGGGAAGGTTGTGTCTGCCTCCATCTCATTTGAGAGACGGTCTCAGTCTCCTTCACCCCACGTTCAAAGTACTTTGGTTCGACACATAACACTTTTGTATCCTCTATGGAGATGCCATGTCCCTGTTGGTCAGTGTGTAGATGACGAGATACTTCCGACCCCGTAGAGCTTGGGCGTCTATGTTCCATAAACCTTGCTGGTTGTGAACAAGGCAAGATCATTTGCCGAAAGCTCAAAATGTGAACTGCTATTGTCCTGTTTAAAGTGTAAATAATTATATGACTACAATAAAGTTGTTTCATACATCCATGGGGTGCCACCTAAGGGATATTCAATTTAACTTTTTTTTTTTCATTTTTAATAGACCCTTTGATCAACCTTTAATAATAGGGTTAACAATTTATCGATATCGTCTATACGCATGATTCTATTTCAGCGAATGGAAATGACTTTTGCTCTCAAAAACCTGAACCCAACCTCGTCCGTCTGCCAGAGGACTGTTTCACTGCAGAAGGAGCTGTGCGTCTCGATGTGGGTCAATGTCCTAAGTACCCTTGCACAGGACCCCGAAATGAAAGTCATTCTTGCTTAGACACTGAAAGATATTGTTGTGGACCAGTGGCTGCAGAATACGTCGATGTCTTCTGCAGTGGAGTGGCAATGCCAACGTCTGTAGTAAGTGTATTTGTTGCAGTAATGGATATGCAAGTGTTCTAGTGTAGTACTTATTCTCTTAAATTTATGGTAGTTTATATATCTAAACTATGAAGCAATAGTACTAATACCTATCACATCCTTGCAATCGCTTGACAAATAACCATATGGGCTGGTTGACAACGATTTTGTCATGAACCGAAATCTCTTTGGTATTATTACTACCACACCAAAAAATCTAAAACATATAAGCATGTGATTATTCAAACCCGGGGTTTACATTTTTAATTTAGTGAGGTGAGTGATATGAATATTTTCTGAAAAGGTATCTGATAGTACAAATGCACACTCCATGTTTGACGTAATAACACAGTAGGAGCCAGCACATGGTCTAAATTTAAAAGAGACTTTTTCAAAATATTGATTCAGTTGAACCAAAAGAGTATTCTTTGAGCTTAGTATGA
>JAGTTF010002756.1:105071-119354 GCA_019095985.1 Streblospio benedicti | reverse complement strand
CACATCTCTATTAAGACCAATTGTAAAAGAATATTTACAGTGTTTTGCCACCCAGCAAAACCAGGGGCACATCACTACTTCCTTATACACTATATTGCCACAGAACCGGGTGTGTTTTGTGATATTTATTCAAATATTACTCATATGTGCCATAAAATACTATTTTTATACATGAGAAATATAAATCATAGTAATTAAGTAAATTCTGCTTTGTATATTGTTAATGCACCAAATGCCCCACATCTAAATAGTAAACAAAGGAATTCTAATAAGAAGAGTTTTAGCTTGCAGGAAAAAATCTTAGAAGTAGACTCAGAAACTTGACCAAAAACCCTTCCCAGTCTAAGAGGAACAATTTTCTTGACAGTCCAAAAATAGTTTGGACTGTGGTAAATGAATCCTCAACAATATTGAAATATTGTCATATGTACATTGCACCAATAGGTGGTAGTTGTTATCATATATCTATCTAGCTAGAGTGTTGGGACCAGAAGATGACCCATGTTCAACTATAGGGAACCCCCACATTCTAGAACCAGAACCCTTGCCATGTTAAATGTGTGTTATTGTTGTGCTTGCTTTGACTCCCTTATCTTATTCAGTCTTAGGTATAATGTAGGATTTCAAAATATGAGAAAATCTTTGTTTATAATCAAGCCTCATTAACTTGTCATCACTTCAGGTCTTGGGGTGATTAGCTGGGGTCTGTTTATATCAGCCTTGAGGTCAAAGTTAATCAGCTTTTGCTCCTTACAACTAAAACTGATTTAACAACATTATTATGCGTCAATTAACACAGGTTGCTTTGGGTAAGATTTATTTCAATAAATGATGTTTTCAGGTGAATACCATTACACAGAATGAATCCAAGAGCCAGTACTATACAGACAGCATAATGGTAATCTCGTCTGACACATTCAGACATATTAAATATACATGCAGATTACAGGTCACTACTATTTGCTATAGATTATTAACATGTAAACCAATATGTAAACATTAATACATAAACATCACGGATGAAACATAGCTTTCATGAAATAAATTGATTCTCATTTTGAACAAAAATAGATATTAGCACGTAAGTTAACAAATACACAAGTGCATGACACCAAAATTCGTGTGACAATGGTGGATTACAATACAGTAAAAGTCCCCAACAACGGAGCAGTGTTCAACGGAAAATACTAGCAACGGAAGGAATTGCTGTGCATTAACATTTTCCCTTATATAGATAAGTAAAACTTAGAGTAATCAACGGAATGTCCTTAGCAACGAACAACGGAAGGCATTTTGGGTGACAAACAACGGAATTGACCTTATTTTGCTTCGTTTGTTATCGTATTTCTTCATTGTTCGAGCCAATTATTCCCGCTATTGCACGTGGTTTCGTTATGTCGTAACAAAGACGTAAACACTCTAACCGGCCAATCACAGCGCGTTCCGATATGAGACTCGCAGGTGCGCGGTCTATTTAAATGACACCCTGTATTTTGCACATGCGCTGTTATCCTTCAATTATCAGTAAATATCTTAATAAAGGTGGATGTCTCTTAAATGTTTGCTGGCAGGTTGTAATCACGTTATGATGTGTGTTTATTTTCAAATTGTGTACACCATAACCTCCCATTAGTGCCACCTCAATAAGAAAAGACCACCTCAACAGTAAGCTTGTTTCCAGTTCCGAAACATCAAAGAGAGACGAGTTCAAACCTCCTAAAAGAGGCCACCTCTCCGCTGAGACCAGTTGTGGCCAAATTCCGAGTGGTCTCAATTGGATTGGAAGCTTTAATTTACTAACTTCCAACGCTCTAGCACAGAGATACATATATATAAAAAGCACACCAGCACCGGTAAAACCATTCTAATCCTTAGAGCAAGTCTCATATCTCTGTGATTGTTAAATAAACAGAATCTGATGTGTGAATGTACCGCTGGTGAAGCAGGATGTGGTAAAACACAATACGTGATATTGCAGAGCTTGAAAATATATCTGACAGTCACTGTTATCGTTTTTCAATATTGAAACAAAAATCATCAAATTCGGTCTATTTTCAATCATAATTATGCTGTGTACACCAACTAATGACATTTATATAAAAATTCAAAACTTTTTCATTCCAGTGTTTACACTGGCTAATACCCCATCCGGCCCTCCATCTGGTTTGTTACCCCTCTATAGGTTGCATCATTTGAGCTAGGGTGCTCACGTTGTAAATGGTAACCACAAGAACACTATTTCATATGTTGAGCCCACAAGGTCTATATTTGGGTCAGTTCAAGAGCATTATTTGGTCATTTTAGGCTGTTGCTCCTTTACAAGGTGCATCGTTTGAGCTAGGATGCTCACATTTAGTTTGTCAATTGAAAATGGTGACTCCTTGGAGCCTACTTAACCCAAACTGTTCATATTTGGGTTCATTTCAAAATATTAAATGTAAATGTAGTTGGTCCATTTCTTACTGTTACTGTTACAAGTCATATTGTTTGAGCTGGAATACTCAAATGTGATGTCAATTGAAAATACCGGGAGTGACTTCTTGGAACCCATTTCACACAAACCAAATTGGTCCATATTTGGGTCCATTCTTGACAATTATTTGGCCCATTTTTTACTGTTACCCTTCTACAAGTCACATCGTTTGAGCTAGGATGCTCCAATTTGGTTTGTCAGTTGAAAATGGTGACTT
This sequence comes from Streblospio benedicti, assembly GCA_019095985.1. NCBI lineage: Eukaryota > Metazoa > Annelida > Polychaeta > Spionida > Spionidae > Streblospio > Streblospio benedicti. Next base: position 116,664 of record JAGTTF010002756.1, on the reverse strand, counting down.
CTTGGACCCTATTTCACATGGACCAAACAGTCCATATTTGGGTCCATTCTGATCCAGTTTATCATATGAAAATAGTGACCTTTCTGCACCTATTCTAAATGGAACACACTGTTCTTTAATACAGTTTGACATTGTTTCGCATTTATCCTAAATCAATACATTCCTATACATTTTGAGTAGTCAGATATAATGTATTTTATAAGTACTGTTTGGTATATTGTACATGATAAAATTAGATATAGTATTGCAATTAATTGGTTTTTGATTGATTGATTGATTGATTGATTGATTGATTGATTGATTGATTGATTCTTCAGAAACTAATGTTCCTAGGATAGCACATGAAAGCGTACATATTTATGTATTGCTTATTTCCAATTTGGTCCTGTTTGTTTGGCAGGTTAGGTAACCAACTGAGCTAAGTGTGGGTTGAGGGATCACACTAGCTATAGTTTTCAAACTAGGTGAGTTCTTTTACGTGCAGAGGGGTGGCTCTCCTGTACACGGGACACGCCTTTTAACGAGGCTTCCGAACCTCACATCTGATCACACATTATATTCAGCTGTGCCTGTCCCTGCTATGTGCAAACAGGTTTGAACTCTTTTTTACACATATTTTGTTGCGTGTCATGTTTCAAATTTTAGAAGCAAGATTCATTACACGACAATGGAAAAAGTAAATTGCATATTATAACGTCACAAAAAAACAAAATATACATAAAATGTCAGTCAGGTTTGTCTTGCATTTAGCAGCTTGTATGCAAAAGGATATCGCATGAATTTGGCCCAAATCACAGGGTATATTCCAATCTAAACATCATATTATTTTAATCTCATGCATACTTATATTAGACAATAAATATATTACTACTCTACTTCTCCGTGCATCACTCCCATGGTATTCTCTGCATTTTAAATGCTACAGAAATGTGTAAGAAGTCTTTTTTCTTTGCATACATGAATACATATCCAGTTTGAGGTGACTAATTTTATTCATAGCCCGAACTTTATCATATAATTGAGCCTTCGATTTCAGACTGTGATGCACATTACATATCTTATGCACGTTTTCTAATGTTAGTTATATCAACATGAGATTATTTTCACTGGTGGGAATTTCTGTTTCAAATACTTCTCGTATATTGTAAGTCTTTCTTGTACATATTGAGCAGGTTTCATTACCTTACCAGTTAGAGGAGTGACATTTTGGAATATATTTTTTGCATTGTTCCATTTCTTAGTTTTTAGTGATTTTCAGTGGCTTCAATTGTTGGACTACATTTCTGAAAATGAAAAGTTGTCATGGTATGTAATGAAAGGATGTCACATGAAATACCTGACTTGGAGTCACATATTTTGATAGGAATGACTATATATTCTGAAAGCACTACATAAAACCAGTAAAAATAAAAGCCATGGTAACTGATGTATGAAATACTAGATGAACAATAGGCTTATCTCATACAAATACTTTTGTATGTAATACTATAAGTGCTACAAGAAACTTGTATTCAGGTTGGTATGAGGTCTCCATTTTGGCAGACGGTGCTCCAAATGAGAGCCTCGTAAATTTGTCTTACAGGGATTTCAAGAATAAAAATTCGTAGAATGATAAGATATTGTCTGACGAATAACATATTACAAGGAAAATCATGTTCATGATCTTTTTCATACGCGTGTACAACAAACTGGAAAGCACCAACAAAAATGGATTACCTATTGACAGTCTGTACACAGATTATGTAGATTTAAGTAATCTGTGTCTGTACACAGACATTTCTTCACATAAGACTGCCAAATCTGTCTTACAGCATTTTCAACCATCTCAATTTACAGTACGAGTTAGTAGTGTATGATAAATAACATATTATAAGGAAAATCATGTTCATGAAGATTTTCGTACACTATTGTACCAATAACCAACAAAACAGATTACTTGTTGACAGTCTGTAGTCTGTACATAGACATTGCTCCACAAAAGACACTGGCAGCCTTTTCATGCAATACTTTATCAATAGCCAAGTAAATGATTTTAATATGCTAAGAAAATGTCGACTGTACCTCACTTTAAACTATTCGTTCTTTGGTTTGCTTTTACTAAATGTACACTTTAAGATGTCAATGGAAAGCTCAACATTTCTATTTTTTAGGACAAAATTCAATCTTTCAGCTCTGTAAATACTACAAGATACTTGCTCAAATGTCAATCCTTAAAATGCTGTATCATACGTCCCAAAACCATGGCTTTTTTACATCAAATTGCACGTTCTGACTGGCACAAGGGTAAATACCTACAAGCAGCATTTGCAGCGCACAAAACAATTAAACACCGTCCATCGATTCGCAGGTTCTAACGTATTTTTTAAGTAAATGACAAATTTCTTTTAATAAAAGTATCTTTAATCTTAACGATTATTTATTTTTGCATGAAAGAGTGCCGTATGATTGCATTTCTGCGTGTAAGTTAATGGGAAAACTTTATCAAACCAATGACCATATAAGGTATTGTTTACAGACAAAAATGAGGTTCCGGTACTTACATTTAGTGTCGGCAGGGAGGGTGTGTGTGTGACTAAAATGTTTTTGTCAAAAATCATTCTTGTGCCTTGCCAAAAATAATGCACAGCATGCAGATGAAAATATGGGCAAGATGATTAAATAGTGTTTGACAAATAACATACTAAAGTCTATTGATGGTTTAATGTAGCAAAAATATGGTATTCAGATACCTTAACATTCTGCCAAAATCACATCTGTGAGGTAATTGGACATGTTTAGATAGTTATATATTACGCATCACAGTAAAAATATGCACGTAAAAGATGAACCTTAATAAACATCACTTTGAAAGTAGGATGGAACATTCTATGACCTTGTAGATTACTGGACTGACAAATTCCCCTGCATTTGCCAGTGACCACAGAGAGACCTGGGCAGCTTAATGGTTCTAATATAAACAAATGATAAAACAGTCTGCAGTACTCTTGTGAGGACAGCATCTTGAGCATGCAGAATACCTTGTGTTACATCTCACCAACATGTATATTGTTAAAGGATAATAGATTCATGGGAGTTTTGCCATGCCTTGAAAATGAACTTAGACCATTATACAAAAGTAGATTTTTATAAATAAGTTTTAAATACTCTTGAATGCAATTCAAAACTGAATTCAGATGTAAAAAAATAATTTGCTCAGAGCATGCATGAATATGACATGTATGTCTTATACTGTTTTTAATGAAAACCCAACTTGCAGACTATTAAACATAGTTTAAGAAACTGAATCGTTGACCATCTGCCTACATTTTAAATATAACCAAAACATATGCAAACTGTTCCAACATTATACAGTCAAACAGCCCAGCCTCAGCTTTGCATTGATTTGTTTGTAGCAGCATTAGGTGACACAGAGCAAATATAGTGATGTCTTTATTTTACCTCTATTAAATTTAAGGTTTGACCTTCTAATAAAGTCTTAGATAAGAAACAAGTTTAATATGTTTTAAAACGCTCTTAGGCGCCTTGTGATAATTATACACTACTATAATAACTGTGTAACTGTTGGACATCAAATGCTTTTGTTTTTCAAGATCTGATTAACAATGTTTTCAGTTTTTAGTTTTAATGTTATCTGCAGGTGAAAAATCAGATTTGAATAGAAACAAGACAGACAAATAATAGGGCAAATTATCTTTACAAACAAAAGCTTTTGATGGCTTTACTTGTTCGGAGGCCAAAATCGAAAACAGGGAATGTGACTCGTTCAGTAGAACACTCACCATCTGTGGTGAGTGAGTGTGACTCTCAATTTACACTGGCCATGTTTCATCCAAACTAGTCATCCTTAGTTATTAAAGGGTTGGAATCGAAGTACTCATACTCGCCGACTGTGGCAAGTGACTTTGAATTTACACTAACCAACAGAAATTTACACTAGCCAGGAGCGAGTGGCGAGTGCCTAATCAACATCCTGGAAAAGACTTCTGTTTAGACATGATTACGCAAGGTTCCTCATAAAATACTACTCATAGCAAATTTTGAAACAAAATCCAAATTAGTCATGACTTTAAAAATGACGATTCAAATATGAACTCTGTTAAATTATTCATGTAAATATCATTGACAAGCAAATTTTCACACTATACTGTAAATAGACCATTTTTACTGTCTCAATCACGAAGGTTTTATGATAATTTAGCAGCGTCCATCATTCTCAAATGGAAGTATTCAACAAACCATTACAAAATAATAGAATCATAGTGTGCTCCTGTCTCATAGGATTTTTCACTCTTTTAAAGTTATCCTTTGTGTAATAATTTCTTTGATTAGGGCAGTGTTCAATCTAGCTTTGCACTGGAGGTGGCCCTACAGGCCCATTGACCTTCAAAGAGAGTGCCAATTTAAAAATGAGGGGGGCCAAGTAAAAAAAAACAACCCAAAAATACACAGCATGCTTACTGCATTATGACATGGGTGTGTTCGGGTAATACCGAAATCCGACAAGAATTGATAAAGTTATTACTATATTTCTTGGTATTTTTTCATAATTGGAGTAGACAAGCATTTTTTATTTAACCCATGTTAGATCCTGTCACAGTTTTCATCCTCCAAGGTTTCATCATCATATAAGTCCGTCAAATGGTATTTAGAAGCAGTGTCATCGGGATTAAAAGTAGATAACTTTATGTAAAACCTCAATAGGAATGATCGTACATAATTCATTTTAATGCTACTTTAATATCTTGAGCATATAACAAGAAATTTCAACACATTATTAACATCTGTTTCATTATCATGTTATGGTAGCCATTTTGGTACTAGTGCCCAACGCAAGATGCATTCATCACAACGCAAATACAGCAGAGCGCAGACACGTTTTTCCATGCTACCGGCCTGAACTAGCTGAAATTATTTCAGTGGATTGCCGGTAGGTGGCGCTCTGAATGTAAACAAATATGGCCGCGCCCATGAAACTAATGCAGACGTGACGGGAAACTCGTTTTCTTTGGCGAATATCTTATTAAAAATGTTACAAAAATTTGGCAAAACATTCATAGTGCGCCCGACGGGCCCATGGTACGATTGGGATTGCGCCATTTTGTATGTTAAGCGGCCAAAGGCGCAATGGCACTGTTAGGGATTGCAAATATTAGGATGTAAATATTATTTTATCTAAATTTTGGACTTAAACTTAAAAACAAGTCATTGACCTATCATATGAATGATGGAAAATTGCCAGCAATTTCTGGGTGCCCAGTCGGGCATGTGACCATGGCTGACTACATGCCCGGCTGAAACTCCTGCATGCCCCGGGCATGTGGGCACCCACTAACGTTAAGCCCTGCCAGAAAATAAAAAAGTAGTATATATAAAATTTTCCAACCTTGATAACTTTCTCAAATGTGGGTCTAAGTTCATAAACGTTGAAATCAGAGATCCATTTTTACTCTAATTCAGCATATTCTATTTACAAAGCTGTATGTTATGCTCATAACATGATCCTATGTGAGATGCTGACAAAAGCAAACCTAATCACTGGCTGCAAACTCCCCACAACCGGTATTACACTACATTATACAGTCAAAGCAAGACACAATGATCAATACACGTACAATATTTCTGTAAAGATTAAATGATAGCTGTAGATCTATACAAATATGTGCTGCAAATAAAAAAACAAAACAATCATTGGCCTGTTTGGAACAATTGATCTTGAGGGAATTCACTTGTATTATGACAGTACTTAAGTGAGATGCAGGTACAGTACTAGAGTTGCAAGCTGGGACCCTATTATCAAAAGTAGACTTTGTCAGGGCTCTACAATAGCACCTGCCCTATTGCCCGGGGCCGTTTACTAACCTGTCTGGGCAAGTGAATACAGATAAGGGTTTCCCCGTATAGACAAGTGATATCTGCAGTGGACTTTGCCAATTAAAGTATGCTTTCCACAGGGTCATTTTCAGGCCAATTTTCGTACTTTGCCAATTAAAGTTTTCCTCCCTCACAGCCATTTTCTTTTCTTTCCATATTTTTTCCCACTAGTTTGAAACATGACCATCACATTGGCATAACAGTCATAATAGATTAGATTGAAAGTGCTCAGAGAGCACAGCACCACTAGTACAATATTGGCTCATGGTCAATAGATATTTACTTTAGCCATCTTTAGAAAACACCTCTCGAGGACATACAGACAATATTCAGGTTTACATAATTGTGAGTACTCACATAAAAGACCTATGTTCTTCAATTTTTCAATTCTCATCAGACACTGTGACAGACAGGAGGCAGACAGATTATCAAGATCAAAATTGGTAGGATTGAATTCCAAATTTTTCTATGGTTTTATGTACTACTATTTAGGAAAGTATTAAATGAGAAAAAAGTATGATTTGATATGTGATTCATCCTACAATTATGTTCTTGCCATTCATCTTGCCACAGCAAGGTATCATCTGAGGGGGTCTGCTAGCCACCCAGGGGATAAAATGAAAGCGATGTTCATGCCATTGAACTTGTTTCTATGGTGTTTGTATAAGCATAAAACTTTCATTAACATGTTTAAAATTTTGCTATCCATCTAGATCACTATTCTTTATGTTTAATTTGAAACACGTCGTACAGCGAGGTGTAAAGGCCTACTCCATCCAGTGTAAAATATCGCCTGTTGGTGAGCAAACTTTGATTAGACACAAATTTACCCGTTTCACAGTTCCTCATAAGGACCACCTTACTTGATCAGCTGATATGAGGGTCAAATGCTGTCGGGAACGGGGCTATAAGCACAGGCGAGCATATTTTTAATGAACTTTGTCAAAAGTTTGAGCAAATCATAATTAGATCACTAGTCTGTGTACATCATAGTTGCTACCTGGGGAGTTGAGAAAGCTATAGTTTGACAAGGTTGTCTCTGACCTGGTGTAGATTTTAAGTCATGAGAGTATATTTTCATTTATTTTTGCATGGTTTCACTCTCTACTCCACCAATTATTACTCTTTATTCCAATACTCATCCTACAACACTACCTATTACTCCTGGTAATTACAACACTACTCTCAAACATTTGTCCAATATTGTTTTAAATATTACTCTAAATGCAGTAGATGGTCTATGTGGGTAGAGGATAACTGCCCCCAAACTCCCACAACCTGTGAGCACTCAGAAGTTCAAACATTTTTAGGGGGGAGGGGGGTGTCTTCTGCCCTTTAACACATGTCCCTCATCCTCAGAACTTAAAAGCCTGCATATTCTATGTAAATGGTTACACTCGCAACTGTTATTGTGTTCTAGGGATTTACATTTCATTGGCATCTTTGCTCCCTTCACCTGTACCTATTTAACGTGTAGGTACAAAGGAGCAGTATGCAGCCTGTTGATATGAGTTTGCTCAACACCCACCACCAGACCACACCAGGAATCAAACCCATGACTTTCTGGTCACGAGTCCAACTTCATGTCCATTCGCCACGGAAGCACGTGTAGCAATCTCAATCAGGTGGGCAGTACATAGGCAGATCAAGTGTGTGTGTGTGGGGGGGGGGGGGGGTACAACACAACATTATTTTCTTATGAATGTTGTCAACAAATTTAGCAAAGCACGAATAGAAATCTAGTCTATGTACACATTGTACATCCTTCTCATTTACTTTGATTTCACTCTCTACGCTGCCAATTATTACTCCCTATTCCAATACTCATCCTACAACACAATCTTCCAAGGCTTTTGACCGGCTGAATTTTTGGGTGCTTTTTGACAAGCTTTTAAAAAGGGGAATGCCTGTAATTATTGTCAGGATTCTTATCTATTGGTATACTACTCACAATTTCTATGTTCGATGGGGATCTAGTGTCAGTGAAGCTTTTAAATCATCAAATGGTACCAGGCAGGGTGGAGTCATTTCACCGCACTTTTTCAATGTATATGTTGATGACTTATCCAGTGCTCTCAATGAGCTTAATGTTGGGTGTTTTATCAATCATATCTGTATCAATCATTTAATGTACGCAGATGATACAGTTCTTATTGCCCCATCTATAAGTATTCTTCAACATTTTATTCTTGTGTGTGAGAAGTATGCTAGCACTTCTGAGATTGTATTTAATGTCAAGAAAACTGTTTATATGTGTATCAAATCTAAAATCGTGCTCATGTCTAGTGTACCTAAACTATTACTTCTTGGTCAGCCGGTTAAACTTGTTGACAAATATAAGTATTTAGGTGTCATTATGACAAGTGATTGTAAAGATGACGCAGATATTTCTAAATTGCGTTGTAATTTATATTCTCGGGGCAACAGTGTTATTCGTAATTTTAAGTCATGCAGCAATGATGTTAAGACACCTTTTTAAGACTTATTGCACTAGTTTTTACTGTTCACATTTGTGGTGTAATTTTACTGCAGATTCTCTGCGTCGTATTAAGGTTGCTTATAATAGAGTTTTTAGGATACTGATGAACCTTAAGCACCGTATCAGTATATCAAGAACTTTTTTAGACTACAATGTTCATCATTTTGATATAATAATGAGGAATGCTATTACTGGGTTTATAAAGAGATTAGAATCCTCTGAGAACAATCTTGTGCAAGCTATTACTAAGTCTCAGTTTTATACTTATAGTCGTTTGTTTACATATTGGAAGACTGTGATATTTTAATACTGTGTTAATTTTCTCGTCCACACAACTTTATTTTTATTTTATTTATTTATTTATATCTTATTGCTATGATTATACATTTATACAAATTCTGTAAATGTATATTATCGAAATAAATTATTCTTATTCTTATTCTTATTCTTATTATTCCTGGTAATTTACAACACTCCTAATACTTTTTCCGATATTGTTTGAATTATTATTCTAACTTTCTAACTGCAGTAGATGGTCTATGGGGGTAGAAGATGAACCCCCCAAAACTTCCATAACCCGTGAGTAATTTCAAACATTTTTAGGGGGGTTCTGTCGTTCAAGGCATAGACCTCATCCTCAGCATGTACATGTACCCCTGAAATACTAACCGTATATTTAACAATATTCCAACAAGATCAATATAATGTGGTGCGGGGGGGGGCACTGAGACGGGGGACTATAGAGCTGATCTGACCCCCCTGCAGTGTACCAGACCATAATTTAGCCTCCTAGTAAACTCAATCACAACAGCCTCCCACATCACATTAAAAAATCAGGGTAACTTACTGCATAATTGTGCTCTATTACTGTGAAAGTGTGTCCATGCCATCCATGCGTCCCATGCCATGCATATATTTCCATGATATCCAACTACACAATCACCTGTCACACTGACATGTTAATACTCGTATCCTAAATCATGGTGAGGTGATGTCAAATTCAAACGAACTATCATAATTTACTTTCATCACAATTACAAACATCTGATTCTGCGTATCCAACATATAGTTTGGCAATATTTCTTGAATCTCGGCTGTAATCTCAACCACTTTGATTCCTACAAAGCACGTGTTCTAGTTTATCATACCATCAAAAAACTACATCCGAGTACTATTTTTTTCATATGCGGGATTTAAACTTTGCAGACATGCTGGCTGTTATTAACACTTTTACTGCCGAGGCCGTACCAGTTTATAATCCCACCATTAACCCTTTTACTGCTGTATTCAAGCTTGCTGTGCTAGATAGTAATGAAATCGGGCGGTTTCTCAGGCTGCTGTGGTTTTGGGTAACCTCTGCCTGTTGGACACCTGTGCTTGCACATAGCAAAGAGCGCGAGCTCTGTATCCCTAATAAGAGGGATGGAATAATCACTATATATTTATATATATTAGTATTGTCTTTTAAATTGCTCCCTTGGCATACAATAAAGAAATCATAGATTCAAAGCCTGCTAAATTGTATTATTGAGAGAAATATGAACACACGCTCAGCTACAATATTTCAATGCATACACTGTAATCCACTTCTAATCCATAAAATGGCATCCATACAATTTTCAAATTAACGAAATGGCCTGAGCTGGAAAAGGGTTAACGTCTGGTGGTGGGAGATTATTGCATTAAAGCTGGAACCACGGAACTCTTTTTACCGGGGCAGTCTGGGACACATTTTCTTTTATTTGAGGGGGCCTACCATAATTCTTATAGTCTGGAACACGCACATCTAACTTTCTGTCTATCCACTGTATGCTCGTATTCCACTGGCTTGGTGATTGCCATTCTAATCCTTTAAAAAATAGAGCAAATCACATATCTGTGTGATTGTGAAATCAACAAAGCAGGATGGATGAGGCGGGTTATATCATACTGCAATGTAAGTTTTGCTACTGGCAATTCCAGACGGAAGTTAAATTCGTACTTGGGCCCCACTTTTGGACACATTTAATGATTTCCCATCTGTGATCACCAAACCAAAGTCGAGGTCGTCCCATCAGTTTGTTGTGTACATTCATGAATAGAAATAACACAGTAGACTGGAATGTCTGACATCTGCAACATCAAACAACAGTGCAAAACTAAAACACAGAAGTGCAAGAACTGATTTCCAGTCGCACTTGTGTGAGCCATGTTGAGACAGAACTGCATGTACGAGTATTTTTGTAAAACTGAAATGTGCTCTCATTCGCTTGCATTTACAGCATTTTCGGTGCCTATTGGATAAAAATGGCCCATATTCTCCCTTTCTGTGGCTGACCAACTGCTGCCTGCTGTCTGCTGTCACTGCTGCCACATCCGCCACAGACAACATACGGTGGTTCGGCGACATGGGATTACAGGTCGACAATACAGTAGGGCGTCCATAGGGCACCAGAATCACTGGCGCCATCTTTTTAAGTGTTTGAGACAGTTAGAAATTTTCTTATTTGAGAGGCTGTCAGACAGTATAACACCCCCACCCCCCACGCATACGCACGTGGTCTTGATGGAGAGGGTCTGTAGTTATACCGATTAAATAGTAGCGTGGTTGACAGGCAGTGTTTTAGCCCCTCGATCATCCAGAATCTTCTACGGTTGTTGCCAACCAAGCTACACTTACCAGCCTGGGTGTGGGGGAAGGGGGCTGGGGTGAAGAGAGTTTCCATACATAGATCAATTGTGACACCTGGCCCTGGGTATAAACCCATTATTGATTGAAAATTTGCGACATTGTCACAAAGGAAGAATTAAACACCGTAAATATGCGTTTCATGTCACGTCTCACGTCTATTGCAACATTGTAACAAGGTGAAAATACATCCACCTCTACAAATATACCACCTCCAACAATTTGTTCAATACAGGTGGTCGTAATATGAGAATCTACCAACAAAACCAACTGAATGTAGAGGATTAAATAAACATTTTGCACTTAGTTACTCACAATCAAAGTGAGTTCAGTAAAGCACAAGTCAACAAACAAATGACACTCCTTTATGTATGTGGCTAGCAACCCAGAGGACCTGGGTTCGATCCTGTCCAGGTTAAGTCAAAAGGCAGTTTAAGTCTCCTTGGTTCTGAATGTACTATCCATGTTATTTCAACTATAAGCCTTAAACCTTATTAAATTTCATATTGTAAAAAAAAATTACTTGCCAAAAAGCTCCAGTAGACATACGATTTCTCTGAGATTTGCTGACGATG
>JAGTTF010002756.1:81747-95747 GCA_019095985.1 Streblospio benedicti | reverse complement strand
GCAGGAAGACAGTATGGTGCATGCGTCATCTGCGTGCTGCATAAATTCATTGAAGGTTCCTTTGATGGTTGCAGAAAATGGATTTTTAATTTATTTGGTGACTAACGTAACTCTCGGGCCTGGTTTGTTAGAGTTACGGTAGTCACAGAAACTGAGTTACGGTAGACACTTACGTGATAGTTTTCGAGCACAATATATCATCATAATGTTGTTACACACTTAAACTACATGCTATATGGAGTAAATATAATAATATCTACACATGTGTCATCTGATATCATGAAAGCGAACATACATTAAGCATAATAGTCGTGTTTTTTTTATCTGAATCCGGCCCTGTTGACGCCGCCGTTTTGGCAGAGGTACGCTTTCACACAGTGACTATGGTGTTGACTAGACACGTCATTTTGATGAAATAGGTGGTCTATCTTTGAATAGATTTAGTGAAAACTTGTGCATTTTTGGTTCACATTTCTATTTCAAGTAACAACATAATAATAAAAAAGAAATAGAACTGACATTGACCGTACATATAAGTTCTTCTGATTTGTCTCAAAAGAAATACAACTCTGTGAGCGACATATGTGTTAACACCTAGCTTACAATACGTAATTAACATTATAGTATAGCAAAACAGGCCTGTCAGATAAAGTCGGCAATCCGGATATTGTCGGACAAAATTTTTAAATATAGCCCATTTGAGACCACAGGAGAACAGTGTCCTTTGTCACAGTAGATAATCTTGAGCTAAATATCAAGAATGACATAATGAGCTTTTAAAACTGTTTTGCAAGAATGTTGGCCCTTGTATAAACCCCTGTCTTTGAAGATGCCCACCCGCAGGGTCACACACAGCTCGCATTGGCCATTTGTGTATAAACCCCCAGGTTATGAAGACCACCCGGGGACGGATTCAGAAATTTGAAACCGGGGGGCTAATTTTCAAATTTTGAGAGCTAATTTTCAAATTTTGAGAGCGGGGGGCTGGGCGGATTTGTCCGTGCGTGGGGGCAGATCCAGGTTTTTGGAAAAGGGACGTAAGGAAAACATAAGGAAAAGGGGGGGGGGGGGCTCACTTACGGGATTTCATGAGAACCCTATGAAAATGAAGTATTTTGGTGGGGAAAAGGGGGTTTGGGGCTAAATTGTAGGGGTGGGGGGGCTTTAAGGCAATATGGCAGGCGGGGGGGGGCGCTGGATCCGTCCCTGACCCAGGGATGGCCTCTGTGCTGTCAATACAGCATAGGAGAGCTGGTATCTTTATTGTGGCTCACAGTGGATTCTTCATGCAGGGAGGACCCAGGAAACGAGAGACAGATTTTATTGGTATAATCCTGTGACTGTTTTAATATAGAGGGCAGTACAGCAAAGCACTACTCTGAGGCATCTGTAACTAGAGCGGTTCTAATCCGTCCATCCAAACACATTTGGTGAGAAATTTATGAATGATTTAAAGTATATGTAACTGCACGGCTCTGTACGTGATGTTATATTTTACAAAATAGTGGGTGACCTGTGTTAGCTTGAAAGAGTCCGTTTGTTCTGTACTAGTTCCCCTTTGCTAATCTGAAGAACCTTTCATGAAAATATAAACTCTAATTAGATATTCATTAACTTCCTAAGATTTACCATAAAAATAAATTCCCGAATGCAATAAACGATATATTAAAATATTTAAAAAAAGACCTGGTCAATAGAGAATAAAAACACAGTCCATTTGTAATCAAATGCCGCCTATTTCCTTCCCCCATGATTGTTTTACTGGCAGTTGTCTGTGGGATTATAGCTGGACTTCTTTCGTTTTGACATAGACACTAGATCATATTTTTCCCAACCTTTTCCACCCAAGGATAGAGTGTGTCTCACTGTAGTTTTTAGTGGCACTGGTAGAGGACGGTTGAAGAGGTCACACGGTGTACATGTATTGGTCAGGGTTTTACAATGCAGTTGGAAATATAGTACTCCTTGTTTAAATGTTAAATGTTCAATCTGAGAACCTGTGAATATGATTCGTGACAACAAATGAGGATATTTGAATTGATATGTTTGCAGACGTTTCTAATAGTTAGTCAAAATTTTATTGGATATGTGTTCTGAGGGAATACTGGGACGGTGCTCTTAGAATATTTAACTGGATATTTATGCACTATTCAAAGACAATGATGTGTTTATTTCTATGGTCTACATTGTAAAATGTGTTATATGGTTATCTTGTCGATAGTGCGGATATTACATGGGAACGCTAGGGCAGAGTCTGTAATGTGTAAGAGTTGTTCAATCATCATATAGTTTAGTTATCATGGAAATAATCTGTAGACATGTGCGATTCTATCCATATGTACAAGTCTAATTAATTGCCCAATGCAATTAGTTTATTTTGATCATACTGTACGTCATTTAGCTTGCAGATTGAACAATAAGTCAAAAATAGATGAGAAAAAGTACAGAAGAACATCCTATTGTTGTAACATTGTTTTAAATTAGAAGATGTAAATGTAAATGTGGTTATTTATAGTCACAAATCACTGTTATCATGCTCTATCGATTTTACATATTTACACCAGGTCATTGGCATCCTTCTCACACTATATCTTTCCCAACTCCCTGGAGAGCATACAGCACATCCTTTTCCGTAGCGCAGATACGCTAGTCACAGTATTTCCAAATGCTGTGAGCCATGATTAGTAAAGCCTTTAGTAAAGGGTTTAGTATGATGTCAGATTTTTTAAAAATGTCAATGTCCATATGTATGAACGTGAATGCATGGCTGCGCATGTGCATGTCAGAGAGGACGGTACAAATCATCCAGGCGAGGGTAGAATGAAAATCAAGCTGTCATCAGCCATAACTATCAAACTCTTCCTGGTGTTGTAAACCGGTACTAGACTGAATGACCTGACGCCGTAGCTGCTGCGCTTACAGCAGTCTACATGAAAATAGCCTTCAATATCTCCCAAATATTTCAACCAGAGAATATTATAAAGTGCAATGAGGTAGTTATAAGTATTGAATGATATGTCGCTCGTTGAGTGATAGAGAGAGAAATTGGATGAACATTGAATGATAGACAGAGCAGAAAAGGATGACACAATTGCAGAGAGTGTCTCAATTGAAGGTACTGAAAATGTAGTTATTTGCAAACTAGTTAATCGCCTTTTGGGTCTTCTATAAAGCACATATAATAGAATATGTCATACAATTATTTTTTTTCATATTCACAAAGTATTCATGGAGTTATTAAACAATACATTTTGCCTTTAAGTAAACCTAAATCTACATATGTTGTGACCATCATGGACTTTTCATATTTATACCATGAAAGGACAAGGCATTTACAAAGAAACTGCTTTTTATTTGGTGCAAATACAACGAGCCGTTGATGAACAATTTATATTTTCTTATGACAAGGACAACTCCACTTAAAATTGTTTCCGTTTGAATAGCGAAAAAGCCAAATCTCGATTTAGTTTACAATGGTGTATGTTAATGAGGTGACGTCACTAACCCATTTTTTCTAGAGCACATACAGACAAAGTGCAGAGAGTACAGTGCTGCGTTAATTTAGCATTTCTGGATTGGGAGTAAACAAATACAGCGACTATTGTATCTTAAAGTTCCTCTTATAACAAAATCCTTGTTAGGCATTATACATAATGATAGAATGTGAAAATTGCAACATGGATTAATCATGTTAATGGTACGTGTTATGTGAGTTCCTCTGTAGGTTTTGCGGGCATCAGGTGCATCATGTTCTGTGCTACGTCAGAACGTCAGACGTAACGTCTTTAATGTCTCACTGTCACATTGTAAAATGTAAATGTAAATGTCGGTTTATAGTCTACTATCCAGAAGCTCAGTAGACTCATTTACACCAGGTCATTGGCATCTTTGACACTTCACGTTTTGCCTTTCTCAACTCCCTGGGGAGCATACAACACTGGCTGCATACAGCATTGCTGCTGTAGCGCACACGTGCTAATTACTCGCCTGACCTGTACCTATTTTACGTGTAGGTAGCACGGAGCAGTGTGCAACCTGTTAGGGGTAAGTTTGCTCAACACTCACCACCAGACCCGACCGAGAATCGAACCCACGACCTTCTGGTCACGAGTCCAACGCCCTATTCACTCGGTCACGGAAGCACATTGTTGCATCATACCTAAGGCGATTATCTGTGTATAATTAGGGACATAACAACGTTATACATGATCGCCGTATTTTTAGCAGAATAGTAAATGGAATAGTAATGTACTATTTTCCCAATCATTTTTTCCAAGACAAATCATCAGATTATACTATGTGACTGGTAAATAGCATAACACAGAGCCTGGACACCTCTACAGAGCGAACACTGTGGCTTTGTACAATGAAGTATTTCATATAATTCTTTCTGGGGTCTATCCATTACATTTATTTCAATCTGTTTCCACAAAAGCTATGTGATTAGCCATGCATATATCAATACCGCAGAACCTTTCTATTTAGACCACCGGTGGGACCGGCTTCATGTGGTCTCAATAGAGAGGTGGTCTTTTATGGAGGTGCATTTTAGTTCGTTTTATGACTAATCTTAGTAAAACACACGACAGGCACTTCTCTGATCGCATTTCACTGATTAACATGACAGCAATCACTGTGCACTCACACAATCACACCCATGCAAATAGACTTGAGAATTTCAAGATGTCCATATGTATGTGTGTGTGTGGGGGGGGGGGGGGCAACTTCGCGTGAGCAGGGGCCATGTAAATTCCATATATCAGTCAGAGAATAATGTTAATGATCCTGTCTTTCAGTGCATGTATACATGTAGCATATGAAGTTTGTGTGAAATGTTCTCAAATCAAAATAACTCCGTTAAAGTGGGATAAATGCATCAAGTTTTACTACCCTCACGTGTAATCACAGGTATTTATGGCAGCTATCTTCACCCAGCCCCATCCCAACTTCCACTTAAACACAGACACACAACCATGACAACATCCGATGAAAATTACATGCCTCTTCTATATCACTACCACACCTTTCCTATATGCACTGACTGATATAGATAGACAGAAAGTAACAGGTGAGTGGGCGTAGCTCTGGAGGCCGTGACATCCGTACACATTAGGGACTTGCCATAGCCATGTACTAAAGTATCTATATACGTTTCAGTAAATAATGAAGGCAAATGATTGATTCAGATGTGTTCTTGTCTTACATTACGTACAAGCGAGGGCTTCTTTTTAAGTGGTCTCAATAGAGGTGGTCTTTTTATGGAGGTTCACGTAAGTCTTTTCGATAGTTATTTGACCGTGTGAAGTAATCTTTGTACAGATGTGGTCTCAAAATTTTCATAGTTACCTTTCTGAGTATGTAGTTTTTCGTGTAATACCAAGCAAGTTTTAAAACACGTCCATTTACTTATAAGATTAACTTAAATTGTTGAGTGTGGCGAGCTGCGTGCGTGTGTTCAGCTACAATGTCTTTCTCGTATGCAATGTGCGTAAAATAAGATATAAAAGCTGCAGTCTCTTACCATACATAGCCTACCGTACATACCACCTCTATGCAAAGACCACCTCTATAAGGAGACCACCGCTATAAAGAGACCACAAGTAGAGACCACAATTGTGGAATGCGTTGCTCTGTTTATAGAGACCACATCTCTAAAGAGACCACCTAAATAACGAGACCACCTGTGTAGCAGGCTCGGAATAGCAAGATCAATTTTCAAGGGTCGAAGTCTGCATAAAGAGAACACAAACCGCCACAAATCATCCTTATCAATTCGGGCGTAATATTAACTTTTGAACATGGACTTTGACGGCTGTGTGAAAGGGAAAGCCGTGAAACCCACGATGCGACAAAGAGACCGCCTCTTCTCAGTTCATTGAGACTGTTTGAGAACAGTGAACTTTGTGGACTTGATATAGAGGTTCTACTACATCAACAGGATCAATATTTAAATGAAACCTTAATAGCAGCCATAATAATAATGCAATAGAACCTTAAATTAAGAGCGTCTCTTTATTGTGAGCACCTCTGTACTAAGACAATTTCACATGGTCCTAAAGTCACTGTCACAAAAACCCCGGATGAAACACGTATGTACCACAGATAGATTTTTGTTTTACGTGGTTCATCCGTGGAGATTCGCCGACCATCAGTGTCTCGTCCGTTTTTATACGTCGAATTACGTGTAGTGACTTCACGGGTCGAGATGTCCGGCTAATCATTTTGGAATGTTCAAAAGTATTTAAGTGGGTGGATTTTCATACCATACGTGGACCGTACGTGATATTACCGTGATACAAACATACATTGTCCGTAAAACGTCCGTGCAATACGCCATTTATCTGATGTTCATCTGTGCTGGGATTTTTCGGTACTTTGCAACCAAAAAAAACTGCGTGAGTGTATGTGGGGTGTACTTGGATAATCCGCGTATCATCTGTGTTTTATAAGTGTATTGTCCATGTATCATTCGTGTTAAATTAGCTTAAAGTTTTCGTCATTCATTTTCACCGAGCCCCCCGTACCAAGAAAACCCCAAAACATTTGTACGTCCTACATACGTGTTTCATCCGTTTTTTTCTATGTGACAGTGACTTAACACACTCAAAAGTTAATAATAAAACCATCTCTCTATCGAGACCACGTCTGTAATAAGGCTTTGTGTACAGTAGAACCTTCAATTAGGACCACCTCTGCAAAGAGAACACTCCTACAATGAGACGATTTGTTACCATCCCAAGCCTTCATAAACAGACCATTGCAAACCTCCATAAAGAGACCACCTCTCTGATAAGACCTTGGGCAGCTCTTAGGCAGTCTTAATAGAGAGGTTCTAGTACAGTGTGGTAAGTGTATCTTGGCCATGACTTTGACTGTGTACTATGTAAGTATATCAAACATACAGTGTAGGCTGATTTTTAATCAGCAACAATTTCTTATTTTGGGGACTGTATGGTTGTGGGTGCTGTCAGAATAGTGTGACAAAACAAAGGGTTAATGTTTAGGCCATCCAGTGCGCAGGGATTATAGCATCCCTGCAAGGGTTAAAGTAGTTTACAATATTGCTTTTCACTGGATTAGGATAGATAATCCCCTCGGTCACACACACCTTGCTTGAGTTGTCCACTTCTTTATAAGCCCCTGTAGGGATTAGGGACTCAGTACCAAGGGGTGGGAGATATTTGTTGTTGATTAGTGGTAGCGGTATGTGGGTGACATGGCACGGGTGGAATTATTCCCCCGCGTACAGTATGCTCAACAGTGCAAATGGAGAGTTGGCTTTGCCACTACGGTGCTGGGGGCTGGGAACGGTGGATGCTGTAGCCCGGCGTATGCAAGTAATATTTGTTGTTGAATAGGTCGTTCGTTTATGGAAGTATGGGAATGTAAAAAATGATATTGATATAGAGGTGGTCTCTTTATAGAAGTAATTCAAAGGATAGACCGTAGATAGGGCGGTGGGGTGTAAACAAACATTGGGACTCAGTGACTGTGGACTAAATAGATAGTGCGTGTGTGTGTGTGTGTGTGTGTGTGCGGCAAAATTCGTGCGTGTGCGTGCGTGCGTGTGGGGGGGGGGTGTGGGTGGGTGTGATGGTGGGTGGGTGTGGGTTGGGTGTGCCTCTGTGTATTGGGTGGGTGGGTGTGTGTTATAACACAGGGGGGGTTATAATTATACAGGAGTCGGAGGTTATAACACAAGGATAGTGTTGTGGAAATGGAACGCAGTGTTAATGATCCGTGTTACAGTGCATGTATCAGTGTAAGATAAGTTTGATTCTAGCGTCCTGTGGCTGGTCACACCTGATTATCAAGTAGCCGCCTTCTGCCGTCAGCGCCCTGGGTACAGCAGGACTGCTGTAATGCACCAGAATGACCATTGTTATACAAATACACGTGAGTTGATGCAGTCTTCATACAACTGGCTACATCACGATATGTTAACATCATCTCACAGGAAAACACATGAGCTTACATGTATCTGTCAAGCATTTTCTCTTCTATTCTTTTAATGTGAAATTCCACTATTCAATTACAACACGAGGCTAGATATAATGTATGTTCATTTAGTCTATGGATAGACAGAAAGACATTCTACAATGTACAAGCCATTATTGTTTGTGCTGAATATTACTAGATATATAGAAGTAGTAAATATTTTGAACAAATAAGGACCAATTAAAATGCGATTGATTCCACACCTCTTGCACATGGATATTCGTGGTCATTTATGGATAGACAGAAAGTCAGATGACATATGAGACGTGATTCCGACACCTCTGTGTTTTGGCAAGTCAAAACATTGTTCTTTATGGATACTATGGTCAAAAGACCCGAAGTCCAAATGGAAGTATTATCCTAAAATGTTGTTTTGCAAACAGTATCATTGACATTGCTCAAAACTAAAGCCACTGCAACCACGGGTATCCCACGCAAACACTCTCTCGGGGCATGAACAATTCGTGCCGATGACTCCAATGCATTTTAAATGTGGCTAAACCCAAAATGCGGAAGCTCACGGTAACTGCACGGCTGATTTCGCCTGGGGTGGCAATTGACTCTGTTTTGTATATAAACATGTAGCTGGGATGACCAGAGGTCCCAATCCAATGTGATTGTTCTAGCCTTTGTCAAGGCCCAAGAATATCATTTAAAAATATTATTGAAATTTGTGATCATTGCACTCAGAAACAGCCACCAGTCTGTCTCAGCTTAGTGGATTATTACATTCTTAGATGTCAGTCTAAGATATACACAAACTTGTACAATGAACAGAGTTGTATTCTGTGTGGGTGTTTTAACATGAAGAAAGCTAAATATCAATAACTAAATATTAAATATCATAGCCTTTAGAAAGGCTAGGATTGTCCATGTCCAGTGTATTGGGAATAGACGCCCAGGTTAGACAGACTGATTTATGATGTTATGTGTTTAATTTATGTAATATTGGTTTATCTTTACAATACTGATAGATTTGATTGTGCATAATTATATGATAGAAAAACAACAACTCGTTCATATTCTTACATGTACGAGTAGCGTATGTTTGTAAACGTGAAGTGATATGTGACTGCACAAGAGTCAACACAGCAGCTAAACATTTACAGCCTCCCACGCGCGCGTCCCAATCATCCAAGCTCTGGCACATGTAAACACCTATGGGCCATGGTGCGTATATCAGCTCTGGAAGCAGTAACCTGATGTCATCTCCATAGGGACTGGCCATGTACTGTCATAGAAGTACCTAATTGAGTAGCGTCCATGTTTTTGTGCAATGCGCATATAATCACAAATTATTGCTGCAACCAAACTTACAGGGAACTGAGGCGAGCGGCTGTTTGATTGACAGGTGAAGGACAGGTGACCCACATCCAGGCAGAACAGGCTTATTCAGTGTTATCATTATTCTTTATTTCAGACATAAAGTCAGAATTTCACATTTATAAAAGTCGCAACTGTACGATGTTCGTCTGACCCGTATTGATAATTTGTCGGGCTTTCTTTTTGTACACTGTAGGCTTTTCACAAGGCGCTCATATAATCACATGAATGAGTATTGGATATTGTAAGCATTTGCTAAGAGTCAACCCGGCCTCGTTTCAATATATATCTAATCGTGTTATTTTGTCATTTGAATACATATTCACCTGGTTTGTGAGTTCTATGATAGGGTAAATCTGCCCACACAGTCAAGTTGCACTCAATAGGCAGAAGCATAAGCCAAAGGGAAAGAAATTGAAAATTACTCAAAATAACTTGATTTGTACAATTATCCAGATAGCGCTGTTGCATACAAGATAGAAGGAACAGGACAGATTTGTAAAATTTCAATATGAAGAGTTAAAAATCCACTCCCACGCAACCTAGGTTACCTTGTTATAAACAGTAACAATGTTTTGACTTGAAAATGAACGACAATGCCTGCTGGTATTCATATTATCCTACGAGTTGACGCGTTTAGTGTTTATAAGGCCATCCGGGGGGGGGGGGGGGGGGGAATCATTCACATATCACACACACATCATCAGCAAATCTCAGAGAAATCGTATGTCTACTGGAGCTTTGTGGCAAGTAACTTTTTTTCTACAATATGAAATTTATTAAGGTTTAAGGTTTATAGTTGAAATAACATACATAGTACATTCAGTGGTATATTTGTAGAGGTGGATATATTTTTGACATTGTTACAATGTTGCAGTAGGCGTGAGACATGAAACGCATATTTACCGCTGTTTAATTCTTCGTTTGTGACAATGTTGCAAATTTTCAATCAATGTGTTTATACCCAGGTATCACAGGTGATCTATTTATGGAAAGCTCTCTTCACCCCGAGCCCCCTTTCCTCCCACAGCCTCGTGTGACAGGATTCACATATTGTAAGCACTGCTAACCTCCACACCCAGGCGGGTAAGTGTATCTTGGTTGGCAACAACCGTACAAGATTCTGGATGATCGAGGCTAAAACACTGCCTGTCAACCAATAGAACGCTAATATAACTACAGACCCTCTCGATCAAGACCACGTGCGTGTGTGTGTGTGTGTGTGGGGGGGGGGTATACTGTCCATCAACTTACAAATTGATTGATAAGCCAGTAATACGTGAGGATTTTCCCGGGGGTATTTTTAGTGACACATGAAAAGAAGACCACCTCTCAAATCAAGACAATTTTTCACTGTCCCAAACATTTCTAAAGATGGCGCCAGTGATTCTGGTGCCCTATGGACGCCCTACTGTATTGTCGACCTGTAATCCCATGTCGCCGAACCACCGTATGTTGTCTGTGGCGGATGTGACAGCAGACAGCAGACAGCAGGCAGCAGGCAGCTGGTCAACCACACTGCCCCCAGAGAGGGAGAATGGGGGCCATTTTGATCACCCAATAGGCATCAGTTTTGCACCAAAAATGCTGTAAATCGCAAGCGAATGAAAGCACATTTCAGTTTTACAAAAATACTCATCGTATTTAGTTCTGTCTCAACACGGGGCCCACACAAATGCGATCTAGAATTGAAAAAGCAAACGTCATCACCAGCGCTACATTCACACATCAGATTCTGTTCATTTAACTGTTGTTGATTGATTGACACCCCAGTCTATTGATTGATTGATTGGTTGATTCAATGTACACAACAAACTGATGTGGCGACATCGACTTTAGGTTGGGTGATCACATGGGAAATATGTAATGCTTATTTCTTGTGGTCCTTACAGTTTGTTTGGCAGGTTAGTTAACCAAAGTCAGCCAAAGTACTTAATTACTGGAGGGATCACACCTGCTATAGTTTTCAAACTAGGTGAGTTCTTTTGCGTGCAGAGGGGTGGCTCTCTCTCACACATCACACGCTGTTCATTTAACAATCACAGAGATATGTGATTTGTCGTCACCGTCTTGTAATGGCCATCACCAAACAATAGACAATGTACAGATATGAAACATTCACTTTCTTTTTAAAATTAGAATGGCCATCATCAAACGCGTGTCCCACCAATACGACCCAGAAAAAAGATTCATGGCGCCAGAAAGTTATATGCACTAATCCCCCCAGCCACCAAACGTTGGGTCTCCCACCACCAGATGTTAACCCCTTAACAACCCGTTGAATTTGAAAATTGTATGGATGCCATTTTATGGATTATCAGTGGATTACAGTATATGCATTGAAATATTGTAGCTGAGCGTGTGTTAATATTTCTCCCAATAATACAATTTGGCAATACAATTTAACGTAGACTATGCCACTGGAGACATTTAAAAGACAATACTTTTTTCTGCTACTAGTATAGAAAATTATGAATCCCTCTTCTGAAACAAAGACAGTGAAGTTATTTTATTGTGGACTATGCGCAAGTAAACACAGGTGTCCAGCAGGCAGAGGGTTAAAACCACGGGGTTAAAGAGCGGCTGGATTTAAATCTACCTGGATATACAGTATTCCAGCATATACTGACACACGTGGCAATTCAAAGTTTTGACATTTATTATCTGCAAGGAAAGTTTAGATGTGTGAATGGTTTGATAGTGAAACCCATGTTTTAGATACGTCATGGTGATTTCTAGAGTAGACTAACTTTAAAATGGATTAAAAAGTTAGAAGTTGAGTCTTATGATGGAATATGTATCAGTGTTCCCGATGATGCGGATACATAGTTAATATGGATGGACACTTTCTGTCATATGGTGGCTCAAGTTCATAAGGTAGCTTTAGGAATATTATCTGAGTTGTGTGTTCATCTGTTTGTTGAATATTTTTTTTAATTTTATTTTACCATCTGGGGTTATGTAAAAATAAATTCAGGTCTATTTAGTACTTCTTCCTGAAGAGGTGGTATAAATGACAAAGATATTGGTGAATCAAACAGAAATTGAAGAAAATTGTGTCTTTGTGTGTTTTCTCTTTCGTCATCTTTGCCTCCCCCCCCCTGAGACATGGTTTTGTGATGACATTTAACATTGATTTAACTGTGCCATTATATAAATACATTTGAATATATATGTCGATAATTAAGACATAATTTTACAAATGTATTTAGGATATAAAACAAACATGGCAATGTGATTTCAACAAGTAAATATATCACAACTCAATAACATGTCAGAAAGCAAGTTCAAATACTGTTAAATAACAAACATGTTTTCAAAAGGTGACATCACCCAAGTGGTAGACAGACCCCCCACCCCTGGCAACTTTCGTCATCTTTCGCTATCCCCCCCCCCCCCCCCCCCCACCGACTCTACTGGGTGACGTCCCCTGTCTGGAAGGTAAAGTTTAATTGTCAAAGTGCCACAATTTGATGTTCAGTTGATGTTCAGTAGGCATGTAAGCATTGTACCAATTGTCAATTTTTCCTACAAGGAATAGCAAAGCTAATTTCACTGACACACTTGCAATCCTCGGAGTCATCACACTCTTGAATAATACAAACAGTTGTTGTCGAAATGTTGATAATCATTTGAATATCAATATGGTATTTCACTATGGGTATGATTTTGGACATTCAATGGCACCCCCATCCATTCACCCCTGAAGTAACCCCACTTTTTTCTTATTCAGCTTTAGGTCAAGTTTCTTCAAGTCATGGGTTTGATTCCTGGTCTGGTCTGTTGGTGGGTGTTGAGCAAACTCATATCAACAGGCTGCATACTGGTCCTTTGTACCTACACGTTAAATAGGTACAGGTGAGGCTAGCAAAGATGCCAATGAAATGTAAATCCCTAGAACACAATAACAGTTAATTGCGAGTGTAACCATTTACATAGAATATGCAGGCTTTTAAAGTTCTGAGGATGAGGGACATGTGTTAAATGGCAGAAGATTGTTTTTTCTATTTGCAGCACATTTTTTGTATAGATCTCCAGCTATCATATAATCTCTACAAAAATATTGTACGTATAGTGATCATTGTGTCTTGACTGTGTAATGTAGTGTAATACAGGTTGTGGGGAGTTTGGAGCCAGTGACTAGGTTTGCTTTTGTCAGCATCTCACATAGGATCATGTTATGAGCATAACATATACCAGTTCAGAGAGCCTTTTTGGGAAACTGAGTATTACAGATATTGATAGTGGCCGTAAAGGGAGACTGAGATGGCTAGGCCATGTTGAGCGGAGTTCTGGCTGGATTAGCCAAGTAAGAAAGCTTGAGATAGAAGGAAGAAAAGGAAAGGAAGACTGAAACAGACTTGGGATGCAGTCTTGCAGAAAGATCGTGCAAGTTTGGGCATGAGTTTGGTAGATCCAAATGACCGAAAGGCTTGGAGGGGACAGTTGAGATCAGACTGGGCAGCCAGGCCACACCCTCTGAATGAGGAATAGTGGGGCCTGTTTAAAATAAATTTAGGATTTGATTGATAACATATAGCTTTGTAAATAGAATATGCTGAATTAGAGTAAAAATGGATCTCTGATTTCAACGTTTATGAACTTAGACCCACATTTGAGAAAGTTATCAAGGTTCGAAAATTTTATATATACTACTTTTTATTTTCTGGGTTGTGAGC
>JAGTTF010002756.1:30417-52398 GCA_019095985.1 Streblospio benedicti | reverse complement strand
ATTGATTTTTGAGTATTGGCACCGATCACCAGCATCAAGATACTTTATATATTTTTATCACTAACCAATCCAACACCAATGAAGGGAAAACTCAAAGATAACAACAAGATCAAACCAAACCAATCAGCAATATACAATGAGAATACTGTACTTCAAGTTGGCCACCGAGAGATCACGCAGATTTCTAATTTGCATAATATGTCACGTGACGGACAAAATGTAAACATTGATACAGTGCTGCCTCATAGAAATTCTCTATGCACCTGGTGTACAGTTGGTGTTTAAACTCTTCCAAGACTCAAAAGCAGAACAAGTTTGTCACATTCTATCATGTGATCATAAACAATAATTTGAAATGATAACAAATCAATATGTTTGAGGACAGTCTAAAGAAAATGGCAATATATTTATAGAAGTCACACTGTACGATACTTGTGTGACCCGTATTGATAATTTGTCGAGTTTTCTGGTACACTGTAGGCTTTTGACAAGGCGCTCATATAATCTTTTCATACTTCTCTCTCTCACGTCGTTTTTTTAGCAAGCATATTTCTACCAACGATAGATATAGCTGAAGACAGGTTTTTACAACCCTAAGCTTCCATTTAACTACATCAACAAGGTTGTGAGACCAGAATGATACCATCATCCCAAGCAGCGAGCTCATATAATCACATGAATTATTATTGAATATTGTAAACATTTGCTAAGAGTCCCCCCACCCACGCACATCAGGTTACCTTGTTATAAACAGTAACATTGTAACTGGCTGTAAAATCCAGGACACTTTCTGAAAGCACTGAAATAAAGCCTGACTTTGTTCTAAATTTAGAATTCTCGTGAGGATTACACGTATCAAGGACAAGGTGTTGCATCTGTCAAATCAATATCAAGTTGAAAATGAACGACAATGTCTGCTGGTATTCATATTATCCTACGAGTTCACGTGTTTAGTGTTATGAGGCCATCCGGGGGGGGGGTTCATTCACATATCCACACACACACACACACACACACACACACACACACACACACACACCACGCACGCACACGCACACACGCACGCACACACACACACATCATCAGCAGCAGCAAATCTCAGAGAAATTGTATGTCTACTGAAGCTTTGTGGCAAGTAACATTTTTACAATATAAATTTAATAAGGTTAAGGTTTAAAGTTGAAATAACATTGACATAGTACATTAGAACATTCAGAACCAAGGAGACTTACACAGCCTTTGACTTGGCCTGGACAGATCAAGACCAGGTGTGTGTGTGTTTTTTTTTTTTTTTTTTTTTTGTTTTTTTTTTTTTTTTTTTTTTTTGGGGGGGGATATGCTGTCTATTAACTTATAAAATTGATTGATAGTCCAGAAATACTTGAGGAATTTTTTAGTGAGTTCATTTACCTTTCTGGGCGGCTAAAATTTACAGTGGAACATGAAAAAGAAGACCATCTCTATAAATTGACAGCATCTAAAATAAGATAAATTGACTATCCCCATTTCTAAAAATAAGACAATTTCGACCTGTAATCCCATGTCGCCGAAACATTTCTGTAAAGACAGGATGCCAGTGATTCTGGTGCCCTCATCCAATAGGCATCAATTTTTGCAGGCACAAGTGTACCAGATGTCTCAAAAAAGTTGTGGCAAACGAGATTTGTGCCCAGTTTTCACATAACACTTGATCACTCTCATTATTAGAAATAGTTTTTTTTAACGACAACTACTCTTTTTGATAGACCATTGAACAGGTTGATCTATGATTGTAGGGAGGTGCGTACGATGTGTAACAAAATAAATCGTATTTAGTTTTGTCAAAAATACTCATCAATTTGCAAATGACTTCCATCTAGAATTGCCAGTAGCAAACGTCATCACCAGCGCTACATTCACACATCAGATTCTGTTCATTTAACAATTGATTGATTGATTGATTGATCGATCGATTGATTGATTGATTGGTTGATTGATTGATATTCTTCAGGAACTAATGTTCCTAGGATAGCACATGAAAGCGTACATATATATGTAATGCTTATTTCCAATGTGGTCCTTGTTTGTTTGGCAGGTTAGTTAACCAACTCAGCCAAGGGTGCACTGGAGGGATCACACTAGCTATAGTTTTCAAACTAGGTGAGTTCTTTTGCGTGCAGAGGGGTGGCTCTCCTCTACACGGGACACGCCTTTTAACGAGGCTTCCGAACGCCATGCTTGGTGTCGTCACCGTCTTGTATGATATACTCGACAGTAGAGACACGCATACAGATATGAAATGAGACTTGCTCTAAGGATTAGAATGGAGACAGGTTAAACGGAGTGAAATGTGACTGAAAAAAACCTGTTCTTTATACAGAGGGGGTCTTTAATGGAGTTTCTTTACGGTATGATTGAAGAGAATAGATTGGTATAGTGTTAAAATGCATGTGATCTGTATAGGATTGGCCTAAACAAACGTTTAATTAAACAACAGAGGGATTTTACAAGCAGCTGGACGTGTATGATGTAAACATTTAAACCGGGTGTCTGTTGATGACTTTTGTGAAATGTTCTCAAATCAAAGTAACTCCACCAAAGTGGGAGACATAGGAAGTGAGCGAAATGTGACCCCTGCTGGGTGTAGGTAGAATGACAGCTTACAGCTGTATGACTCGGTTAATGCCGGGAGGTGATAGTGCCAGAGAGTTGGCGGGGAACATAGGCAGATCCAGGGGGGGGGGCGCAGGGCCCCCCCCCCACCATTTCCCCACCAAAATGCTTCATTGTCATAGGGTTTTTTACCCGTCTGCCATCGATCGCTCGAACGAGACCCGTGAAATCCCTAAAGTGCGCTTCCCTTTTCCCCCAAAAAACCTGGATCTGCCATTGTGGGAAGAGCAGCGAGGTAGATTAAGAACCATGTGATTTTAGAGAAGTGACTGGTTGACCCTGTTTATAGAAAACACATTTATAATCAGAGGGTTAAAATATTCATTATCTCATGTCTTCTACAAATGAGTAGGAAATTGACGGGTTTTGATGTGATATATTTACATTTTATGATTATTTAGTCTATAAATCAGAAGACATTCAAATACTATTCTATATGCCATTATTGTTTTTACAGTAAATTTACAAACAAACCATATTATTTAATAACTTATAGATAATTATGTGTAAATATTTTGAACAAATAAGGACCATTTTAAAATCACAGCCAGTGGAAAAAAAAAGATCTTCCACATGGTATATTCGTGTTTAGTTTATGGATAGACAGAAAGTCCAGATGAGATATGATTGTGATTCTGAACATTACTAGTGTTATGGAAGTCAAAACATTTTAACAAATTATGGATACAATGGTAAAATGCTACTGCTACCCCTGGTCATTACACACCTCTTGCACATGGATATTCGTGTTCATTTATGGATAGACAGAAAGTCAGATGAGATATGAGACGTGATTCCGACACCTCTGTGTTTTGGCAAGTCAAAATATTGTTCTTTATCAGCAAAAGACAAAAAGTCCGATGGTTCCAATGCATTTTAAATGTGGCTAAATCCGATGTGAAATTCAGCAGCTCACGGTAACTGCACGGCTGATTTCGCCTGGGGTGGCAATTGACTCTGTTTTGTATATAAACATGTAGCGTCTGGGATGACCACAGTGCCCATAAACCGTTCCAATATGATAGTTTATGTCAACAGTGTATGGGGGGAATGTACAGTGGCTAAATAATGGGTGACGCCCAGGTTACAGGGCAGACTGATCCATGGTGTTGTGTTTAATGTTGGTTTATCTGTATAATACTGATAGATTTGATTGTGTATAATTACACGTTAAAAAAAGCAACAACTCATTCATATCCTTATGTGTACGAGTAACGTATTTCTGTAAACGTGAAGTGATATGTGACTGCACCTGCGACAGTCAACACAGCAGGTGAACATTTGAACCCTCCCACGCGCGCGTCCCAACCATCCAAGCTCTGCCTGGGACATGTAAACACCTATGGGCCATGGTGCGTATATCAGCTCTGGAAGCAGTAACCTGAAGTCATCTCCACAGGGACTGGCCATGTACTGTCATAGAAGTAGCTAATTGAGTAGCTTCCATGTTTTTGTGCAACGAGAATGCTCTGCTGCCCAAATCTCATCCTGCTTCACCAGCGGTACATTCACAAAGATTCTGTTGCTGCACGGATATTGATCTAAGCTTACATCTCTACTGCACAGGGAACACAGGCTGTTTGATTGACAGGTGAAGGACAGGTGACCCACATCCAGGCAGAACAGGCACATTCAGTCTTATTATTCTTTATGTCAGACATAAAGTCCATATCACACATTGTTTATGAACTGAGGGTGTCAGAATTTCACGTTTTACATACACGAGTGAAGTCTTATTATTGTGAATCGTTATTCCTAGTGTTCTTAGTCTACAGAGGTAGGGTTTGAAGGTAGATATTAGCATCAAATTGGAATGATTTATTTGTTCGCAAAGAGGGCATTTATGGATGAAGGTGTCTTACCTCACACTGCCTCTAGAGTGATCTGTCAAGCTGTTTACTACAAAGTTAATCTGCAATTAGTGACTGACTCATTAGTGGCATTAGGTTGCATTATTGATTTTTGAGTAATGGCACCGATCACCAGCATCAAGACACTTTTTATATTTTTATCACGAACCAATCCAACACCAATGAAGGGAAAACTCGAAGATAACATCAAGATCAAACCAAACCAATCAGCAATATACAAAGAGAATACTGTACTTCAAGTTGGTCACCGAGAGATCACGCAGATTTCTAATTTGCATAATATGTCACGTGACGGACAAAATGTAAACATGGATACAGTGCTGCTAAAAAGGAAAGTCTCTCTGGGTACACAGTTGGTGTTTAAACTCTCCAAGAATCAAAGCAGAATAAGTTTGTCACATTCTATCATATGCTCATAACAAACTATTCG
Source organism: Streblospio benedicti (assembly GCA_019095985.1). Classification (NCBI taxonomy): domain Eukaryota; kingdom Metazoa; phylum Annelida; class Polychaeta; order Spionida; family Spionidae; genus Streblospio; species Streblospio benedicti. Next base: position 47,445 of record JAGTTF010002756.1, on the reverse strand, counting down.
AAATGATAGCAAATCAATATCTTTGAGGACAGTCTAAAGCAAAATGGCAATATATTTATAGAAGTCGCACTGTACGATGTTTGTGTACATACAAGGCACGTGCATAAATTTGTGAAAGATTTTTGAAATTTGTCAAAATAACTTGATTGTGTACAATAATCTCATATAATCACATTGCATATGAAGGAATTGGATTTTGTGAAATTTGACTTCAAAAATATTCTCCCACGTTTCATAACCTACAGTTTCTGCCAAAGGATCTGCAAATTGTAACGAAACTGGGTTCAAAACCTTGAGGCAAATCCATTTTGAAAGCACGTTCATAATATTCACCAATCTTGAAGGTGTCGAACCAATCACAATCCATTGTTTGATTTTAAGATAGGTTCCACTGTGGTATAGTTGAACCATTCACTGGCAAAATTTTGGTTCAATTTAGGCTTTTCCTCTTGTGCAGATTCCTGTGTGTCTATGGATGAACAGGACAGGGATGGCCAGATCATTTGTACAGGTAATTGAAATTATGCTTCTCTGGTTCACTTCAGGTTATTTTGTTATAAACAGCAACATTGTAACTGACCATAAAATACAGGACACTTTCTGAAAGCAATGAAATAAAGCCTGACCTTGTTCTAAATTTAGAATTCCAGTGAGGATTACACGTATCAAAGACAAGGTGTTGCATCTGTCAAATCATGTAATAGACTTTGAAAATGAACGACAATGTCTGCTGGTATTCATATTATCCTACGAGTTCACGTGTTAAGTGTTATGAGGCCATCCGGAAGGGGGGGGGGATTTCTTTACAAATCACACACGCATCGTCAGCAAATCTCAGAGAAATTGTATGCCTACTGAAGCTTTTTGGCAAGTATTTTTTTTTACAATATGAAATTCAATAAGGTTAAAGGTTTGTAGTTGAACTAACATGCATAGTACATTTAGAACCAACGAGACTTACACAGCCTTTGACTTAACCTGGACAGGGATCGAACCCAGGACCTCTGGGGTTGTTAGCCACATACATTTGTCATTTGTTTGTTGACTTGTGCTGTTTACTGAACTCACTTTGATTGTGAGTAACTAAGTACAAAGTGTTTATTTAATCCTCTACATTCAGTTGGTTTTGTTGGTAGATTCTCCTATTACGACCACCTGTATTGAACAAATTGTTGCAGGTGGTATATTTGTAGAGGTGGGTGTGTTTTTCACATTGCTACAATGTTGCAGTAGGCGTGAGACATGAAACGCATATTTACCGCTGTTTAATTCTTCGTTTGTGACAATGTTGCAATTTTTCAATCAATGTGTTTATACCCAGGTGTCACAATTGATCTATTTATGGAAAGCTCTCCCCCCCCCCCCCCAGTACCCTTCCCCCCACACCCTCGTGTGACAGGATTCACATATTGTAAGCACTGCTAACCTCCACACCCAGGCGGGTAAGTGTATCTTGGTTGGCAACAACCGTACAAGAATCTGGATCTGGATGATCGAGGCTAAAAAACACTGCCTGTCAACCAATAGTTACTACTGTGTGTGTGTCGGTATAACTACAGACCCGTTCTCGTGTGTGTGTGTGTGTGTGTGTGTGTGTGTGTGTGTGTGGTGGGGGGGGGTTATACTGTCCATCAACTTATAAATTGATTGATAAGCCAGAAATACGTGAGGATTTTTCCCGGGGTATTTTTAGTGACACATGAAAAGAAGACCATCTCTATAAATTGACAGCCTCTAAAATAAGACAATTTCTAACTGTCCCAAACATTTATAAAGATGGCGCCAGTGATTCTGGTGCCCTATGGACGCCCTACTGTATTGTCGACCTGTAATCCCATGTCGCCGAACCGCCGTATGTTGTCTGTGGCGGATGTGACAGCAGACAGCAGACAGCAGCTGGTCAGCCACAGAGAGGGAGAATGGGGCCATTTTTCATCATCCAATAGGCATCAATTTTTGCACCGAAAATGCTGTAAATCGCAAGCGAATGAGAGCACATTTCAGTTTTACAAAAAATACTCGTACCAGTTCTGTCTCAACGCGGCTCACACAAGTGCGATGGAAAAAAGTTGTGGCAAACGAGATTTGTATTGTCGTGCAGTTTTGACATAACACTTGATCACTCTCATTATTAGAAATAGTTTTGGCTAACTACAACTACTCTTTTGATAGACTATTGAACAGGTTGATCTATGATTGTAGGGAGTAGCGTACATGTGTAACAAAATAAATCGTATTTAATGTGTCCAAAAGTGAATGACAATCACCAAACGATTGTACAGCGAGCATGTTTTTTTCCGGATAGACAGAAACAAAAAAATGAGAAAGTTATATGCGCGTGTCCCAGCACTGACCCAGAAAAAGGAGTTCATTTATTGCACTAATCCCACCAGATGTTAACCCCTTTACAACTTGAATTTGAAAATGGCATGGGTGACATTTTATGGATTATTAGTGGATTACAGTAAGCCTATATGCATTGAAATATTGTGGCTGAGCGTGTGTTCATATTTCTCTTAATAATACAATTTGGCAGGCTGCAAATCTCTGATTCTTTATCGTAGACTATGCCACCGGAGAAATTTACAAGATAATACTAAGAAATTATTAGGAATGGAGAGCAGTGTCAGAAAGGGCACACACTACAGTACAGGCAGAGGGTTAAAACCGCGGGGTTGAACAGCGGCTGGAGAAACACATGTACTAGTCTATACTATTTAGCAAGCGTGATTACGGCAGAAAGAGGGTTAATGCTTGGATTATACATCAGTGTCTCGGCAGTAAAAGTGTTAATAACAGCAGCATGCAAAGTTTAAAGCATGTTTAAATCAGATGCATATGAAAAATAAACTTTGATTAAGTACTCAGATAATGTAGAAGACACAAGACATTGCCAAACTATATGTTGGATACGCAGATGTTTGTATTATTGTGATGAAAGTGAATTATGATAGTTGTTCATTAAAATTAACATCACCTGAGTGATGATTTAGGATACGAGTAAAAAAAACATGTCAGTGGGAGAGGTGATTGTATAGTTGGATATCATGGATATGCGTGGAAATACTATCACCGTAATAGAGCACAAGTATGCAGTAAGTTACCTTGATTTTTTTAATGTGATGTGGGAGGCTTTTGTGATTGATGGTTTATTCTAGGAGGCTGTAATGTAAATGAGAAGGATGTACAATGTGTACATAGACTAGATTTCTATTCATGTTTTCCTAAGTTTTTTGACAACGATCATGAGAAAATAATGTTGTGTTGTACACACACACACCCTCCCCCCACTTGATCTGCCTATGTACTGCCCATCTGATTGAGATTGCTACATGTGCTTCCGTGGCCGAATGGACATGAAGTTGGACTCGTGACCAGAAATCGTGGGTTTGATTCCTGGTCTGTTCTGGTGGTGGGTGTTGAGCAAACTCATATCAACAGGCTGCATACTTCTATTTTGTACCTACGCGTTAAATAGGTACAGGTGAAGCTAGCAAAGATGCCAATGAAATGTAAATCCCTAGAACACAATAACAGTTAATTGCGAGTGTAACCATTTACATAGAAAGTATGCAGGCTTTTAAAGTTCGGAGGATGAGGGACATGTGTTAAAGGGCAGAAGACCCCCCCCCCCCCCCCCACCCCCAAAAAAAGGATGTTTGAAATTCTGAGTGTTCACAAATAGACCATCTACTGCATTTAGAGTAATATTTAAAACAATCAGGGTGAGGATTTGTCACTCATCCGGGTATTGTTATCCGAGTGCTAATTTTACCCCCATAGACCATCTACTGCATTTAGAGTAATATTTAAAACAATATTGGAAAAATGTTTGTGAGTAGTGTTGTAATTAGCAGGAGTAATAGGTAGTGTTGTAGGATGAGTTTTCGGAATAAAGAGTAATAATTGGTGGAGTAGAGAGTGAAACCATGCAAAAGTAAATGAAAATGTACTCTCATGACTTTAAATCTACACCAGGTCAGAGACAACTTTGTCAAACTATAGCTTTCTCAACTCCTCAGGTAGCAACTATGATGTACACAGACTAGTGATCTAATTATGCATTGTTCAAACTTTTGACAAAGTTCATTAAAAATATGCTCGCCCTCATATCAGCTGATTAAGTAAGGTGGTCCTTATGAGGAACTGTGAAACGGGTAAAATTGTGTCTAATCAAAGTTTGCTCACCAACAGGCGATATTTTACACTGGATGGAGTAGGCCTTTACCCATTGCTGTATAACGTGTTTCAAATTAAGCATAAAGAATAGTGATCTAGATGGATAGCAAAATTTTAAACATGTTAATGAAGATTTTATGCTTATGTAAACACCATAGACACAAGTTCAATGGCATGAACATCCCTTTCATTTTATCCCCTGGGTGGCTAACAGACCCCCTCAGATGATAGCTTGCTGTGGCAAGATGAATGGCAAGAACATAATTGTAGGATGAAGCACACATCAAATAATACTTATTTTCTGATTTAATACTCTCCTGAATAGTAGTACATAAAACCATAGAAACATTTGGCAGTCAATCCTACCAATTTTGATCTTAAATAATCTGTCTGACTGCTGTCTGTCACAGTGTCTGATGAGGATTGAAAAATTGAAGAACATAGGTCTTATATGTGTACTCACTATTATGTAAACCTGAATATTGTATGTAAGTCCTCAAGAGGTGTTTTCGGTCTGTGGTGGGGTCATGTTTCAAGCTGCCAAAAATCCTTTGTACCACGTTGACCCTTGGAAAGCATAGCTTAATTGGCAAAGAAATGTAAAATCACTTTTCTAACAGTTTTGCGAGTTGTTCATGACGTGTTTCAAATTGGTTAAGAATAGTGTCTGGGATAAAAATTTCAAAACATGTTAATGAAAATTTTATACTTATGAAAACCATAGACACAAGTTCAATGGCATCATACATTGCTTTCATTTAGGCGGGCATGTAAGACTATTTGTACCATACTGTTTAATTTATGCTGAATGGAATGTTTTCACAATATTTCCAAATAATAATTTTGCCTATAACATGATACAGTTTTAAACCAGTTACATATGGAGCATAAAAAAATTTGGATATAAATCCTACCAAACAAACTGCGTTAAATAATCTGACTCTGTCTCAGTGTCTGATGAGAATTGGCCAATTTGATGGTCATGTTTCAAACTAGTGGAAAAATAACATAAAGAAAAGAAAATGGCTGTGAGGGAGGAAAGCTTTAATTGACAAAGTACCAAAATTGTCCTGAAAATGACCCTGTGGAAAGCATACTTTAATTGGCAAAGTCCACTGCAGATATCACTTGTCCATACTGGCAAACCCTTATTGGTGTTCACTTGCCCAAACAGGTTACCCTGCCCCGGGCAATAGGGCAGGTGCTATTGTAGAGCCCTGACAAATTCTACTTTTGATGATAGGGTCCCTGCTGATAGAATGTTTGCAACTCTAGTACTGTACCTGCTTCTCACTTAAGTATTCTGTCATACGTGAATTCCCTCTAGAACAGTCGTTCCAAACAGGCCAATGATTGTTTTTTTTATTTGCAGCACATTTTTGTATATAATAGATCTACAGCTATCATTTAATCTTTACAGAAATATTGTTCATATATTGATCATTGTGTCTTGCTTTGACTGTATAATGTAGTGTAATACCGGTTGTGGGGAGTTTGCAGCCAGTGACTAGGTTTGCTTTGGTCAGCATCTCACATAGGACCATGTTATGAGCATAACATATAGCTTTGTAAATAGAATATGTTGAATTAGAGTAAAAATGGATCTCTGATTTCAACGTTTATGAACTTAGACCCAAATTTGAGAAAGTTATCAAGGTTGGAAAATTTTATATACTACTTTTTATTTTTTGGGTTGTGAGCAAAGTTGAGGAAACACGATTCATGGGATTGCTGTCAAAATTTGTAAGATTCTTACATGGGGTGGTTGCAAAAATGGATGAGTCCCTCCAGATTGTGGTGCAGCATGTCATGCTCCACTTTTTGAGTAATAAGATCATTTCTGTTGTAAGTGCAAGCAAATTAACATGTTTGTTTTTTCATTGCTCATTGGAAGATCAGGGAAGTTTGGTAAAACAAGTTTCCCCAGGGATTTTGAAATTTCATGGAGGGGAGTTTTCAGGAGAAATTTTAGACAAATTAAATGGAGATTTTAGTGACACATGAAAAGAAGACCATCTCTATAAATTGACAGCCTCTAAAATAAGACAATTTCTAACTGTCCCAAACATTTATAAAGATGGCGCCAGTGATTCTGGTGCCCTATGGGACGCCCTACTGTATTGTCGACCTGTAATCCCATGTCGCCGAACCGCCGTATGTTGTCTGTGGCGGATGTGGCAGCAGACAGCAGGCGGGCAGCAGGCAGCAGCTGGTCAGCCACACTGCCCCCAGAGGAGAATGGGGCCATTTTTCACCCAATAGGCATCAATTTTTGCACCGAAAATGCTGTAAATCGCAAGTGAATGAGAGCACATATTTCAGTTTTACAAAAAATACTCGATGTAAACACCAGTTCTGTCTCAACATGCTCACACAAGTGCGATGGACAAAAAGTTGTGGCATTTAACAATTGATTGATTTGTATTGTCTTGCAGTTTTGACATAACAGGAACTTGATCAGCACTCTCATTATTAGAAATAGTTTTTTGGCTAACAACAACTTCACACTCTTTTTGATAGACTATTGAACAGGTTGATCTATGATTGTAGGGAGGTGCGTACGATGTGTAACAAAATAAATCGTATTTAATGTGTCCAAAAGTGAATGACAATCACCAAACGATTGTACAGCGAGCATGTTTTTTTCCAGATAGACAGAAACAAAAAAATGAGAAAGTTATATGCGCGTGTCCCAGACTGACCCAGAAAAAGGAGTTCATTTATTGCACTAATCCCACCAGATGTTAACCCCTTTACAACTTGAATTTGAAAATGGCATGGGCGACATTTTATGGATTATTAGTGGATTACAGTAAGCCTATATGCATTGAAATATTGTGGCTGAGCGTGTGTTCATATTTCTCTTAATAATACAATTTGGCAGGCTGCAAATCTCTGATTCTTTATCGTAGACTATGCCACCGGAGAAATTTACAAGATAATACTAAGAAATTATTAGGAATGGAGAGCAGTGTCAGAAAGGGCACACACTACGAGTACAAGCGGAGGGTTAAAGCCGCGGGTTGAACAGCGGCTGGAGAAACACATGTACTAGTCTATACTATTTAGCAAGCGTGATTACAGCCGTAAAAGGGTTAATGGTGGGATTATAAAGTGGTGCCTCGGCATTAAAAGTGTTAATAACAGCAGCATGCAGCATGTTTAAATCGCGCATATGAAAAATAGTACTCAGATGTAGAAGACACAAGACATTGCCAAACTATATGTTGGATACGCAGGTGTTTGTATTATTGCGATGAAAGTAAATTATGATAGTTCATTTAACATCACCTGGGTGAGGATTTAGGATACGAGTATTAAGCATGTCAGTGGGAGAGGTGATTGTAGAGTTGGATATCATGGATATGTGTGGATACACTTTCACACTAATAGAGCACAAGTATGCGGTAAGTTACCCTGATTTTAATGTGATGTGGGAGGCTTTTGTGACGATGGTTTATTCTAGGAGGCTGTAATGTAAATGAGAAGGATGTACAATGTGTACATAGACTAGATTTCTATTCATGCTTTGCTAAATCTTTTGACAACGTTCATGTGAAAATAATGTGTTGTACCCCCCCCCCCCCCCACACACACTTTATCTGCCTATGTACTGCCCATCTGATTGAGATTGCTACATGTGCTTCCGTGGCCGAATGGACATGAAGTTGGACTCGTGACCAGAAAGTCGTGGGTTTGATTCCTGGTCTGGTCTGTTGGTGGGTGTTGAGCAAACTCATATCAACAGGCTGCATACTGCTCCTTTGTACCTACACGTTAAATAGGTACAGGTGAGGCGAGCAAAGATGCCAATGAAATGTAAATCCCTAGAACACAATAACAGTTAATTGCGAGTGTAAACATTTACATAGAAAGTATGCAGGCTTTTAAAGTTCTGAGGATGAGGGACATGTGTTAAAGGGCAGAAGACCCCCCCCTAAAAATGTTTGAAATTCTGAGTGCTCACAGATTGTGGGAGTTTGGGGGCGGTTATCCTCTACCCCCATAGACCATCTACTGCATTTAGAGTGATATTTAAAACAATATTGGAAAAATGTTTGTGAGTACGTGTTGTGATTACCAGGAGTAATAGGTAGTGTTGTAGGATGAGTATTGGAATAAAGAGTAATAATTGGCGGAGTAGAGAGTGAAACCATGCAAAAGTAAATGAAAATATACTCTCATGACTTTAAATCTACACCAGGTCAGAGGCAACTTTGTCAAACTATAGCTTTCTCTACTCGCCAGGTAGCAACTATGATGTACACAGACTAGTGATCTAATTATGCTTTGCTCAAATTTTTGACAAAGTTCATTAAACATATGCACGCCTGTGCTTGTACCCCCGTTCCCGACAGCATTTGACCCTCATATCAGCTGATCAAGTAAGGTGGTCCTTATGAGGAACAGGGAAATGGGTAAAATTGTGTCTAATCAAAGTTTGCTCACCAACAGGCGATATTACACTGGATGGAGTAGGCCTTTACACCTCGCTGTATGACGTGTTTCAAATTAAGCATAAAGAATAGTGATCTAGATGGATAGCAAAATTTTAAACATGTTAATGAAAATTTTATGCTTATGCAAACACCATAGACACAAGTTCAATGGCATGAACATCGCTTTCATTTTATCCCCTGGGTGGCTAGCAGACCCTCTCAGATGATACCTTGCTGTGGCAAGATGAATGGCAAGAACATAATTGTAGGATGAATCACACATCAAATAATACTTTTTTTCTGATTTAATACTTTCCTAAATAGTAGTACATAAAACCATAGAAAAATTTGGCAATCATACAATCCTACCAATTTTGATCTTAAATAATCTGTCTGACTCCTGTCTGTCACAGTGTCAGATGAGGATTGAAAAATTGAAGAACATAGGTCTTTTATGTGAGTACTCACTATTATGTAAACCTGAATTTTGTATGTAAGTCCTCGAGAGGTGTTTTCTAAAGATGGCTAAAGTAAATATCTATTGACCATGAGCCAATATTGTACTAGTGATGCTGTGCTCTCTGAGCACTTTCAATCTAATCTATTATGACTGTTATGCCAATTTGATGGTCATGTTTCAAACTAGTGGAAAAATAACATATAAAGAAAAGAAAATGGCTGTGAGGGAGGAAAACTTTAATTGACAAAGTACCAAAATTGGCCTGAAAATGACCCTGTGGAAAGCATACTTTAATTGGCAAAGTCCACTGCAGATATCACTTGTCCATACTGGCAAACCCTTATCGGTGTTCACTTGCCCAAACAGGTTACCCTGCCCCGGGCAATAGGGCAGGTGCTATTGTAGAGCCCTGACAAATTCTACTTTTGATAATAGGGTCCCAGCTGATAGAATGTTTGCAACTCTAGTACTGTACCTGCATCTCACTTGAGTACTCTGTCATAAGTGAATTCTCTCTAGAACAATTGTTCCAAACAGGCCAATGATTGTTTTTTTTTATTTGCAGCACATTTTTGTATAGATCGATCATTTAATCTCGAAATATTGTACGTATATTGATCATTGTGTCTTGACTGTATAATGTAGTGTAATACCGGTTGTGGGGAGTTTGCAGCCAGTGACTAGGTTTGCTTTTGTCAGCATCTCACATAGGATCATGTTATGAGCATAACATATAGCTTTGTAAATAGAATATGTTGAATTAGAGTAAAAAATAATCTCTGATTTCATCATTTATGAACTTAGACCCAAATTTGAGAAAGTTATCAAGGTTGGAAAATTTTATATATACTACTTTTTATTTTCTGGGTTGTGAGCAAAGTTGAGGAAACATGATTCATGGGATTGCTGTCAAAATTTGTAAGATTCTTACATGGGGTGGTTGCAAAAATGGATAAGATTGTGGTGCACATGTCATCCCTCCACTTTTGAGTAATAAGATCATTTCTGTTGTAAGTGCAAGCAAATTAACATGTTTGTTTTTCATTGCTCATTGGAAGATCAGGGAAGTTTGGTAAAACAAGTTTCCCGCAGGGATTTTTGAAGAGAAATTTCATGGAGAATTGATAGAAGTTTTGAAGCAAAATGAACAACCCACTTTTAAAATTTTAGACAAATTAAATAAAAGATCACAATGCTAAATTGTTTAGGTCTTTTGGTGGTTGAAAGTGGACAAAATTAAATGGCCTTTTCACTCCAACAGTATTAAAGCTAATTTTCATTTCTAATACTGTAAATTAGTTTAAAGTAAAAGATTTCCTACTCTATATGATATAGAATTGACAGGAACAGATGAGCCTCCAACTGTAACCTAGAAAACTAGCCAATCAGTGCAAAGCTCTCACTAATTTGGACAGACTTTTGACATGTCAATTTTCAAGGAAACAGTTTGAAGGATCAGCATAGAGCTATATAATATCTTAGTGTCATATTTGAAAGTTTGTAGTTGATCATAAATTCAATGCAAGGGCCAACTTCTGAGAGGGGCAAATTCTGGTTACGTTTAAGGCTTACCCTCCATGTAATATGTGATTACAATCAATAATGCTCACCACAAAAATTTAAAAATGGCGATTAATGAGATTAATGAGATATCTATCCATTTCAATCAATCGAACAATCAAATCCTAAATTTATTTGAGCAGGCCCTTATTATTCCTCATTTAGAGGTTGTGGCCTGGCTGCCCAGTCTACATTGTATAATAATATGAATAGGCAATGCCTAAGACAGGCGCAGCATGTTTATAGTGTATAGATTAGGAAAAATAAACTAAATTCGTATACATGTGACAATGACATGGTAAAACAAATTAACTAATCAAAAATTATTTGGGGTATATTTATTACAAAATGTATGATTTCTTTTACTTGGTAAAATATGATAATTCCATAAAAATCATAATATTCAACATCAACTTACATTGTTGCTGTGTACATTTAGATAAAATATGATTGTAACGTATTTGATGGACTAGTTCATGCTAAGTGTGAAACAAAATTTTAAGTATTACAGCACATTGGCAAATCAGTAGACGATTACTGTAAAGATAAAATATTTTGTGGCTATTAACTTATTTTGTGACCATTTAATTTTGTGATTTTTCTATCCTAGACATACTTTACACAGGCTATTAATGTTTGCTGACTATTTAAGTTTGCGTTTTTGCAAACTAAATTCGCAAATTACGACATGCACAAACATTTCTAGTTTTACAGTGTATCAATTTTGCCACTTTATGACCTAATTATTCAAATTACTGTTCTCTAATGAAAATCATTTACATGTATGACACACTGGATAGTTATACATAAGATAGCATAGTATTAATTGTTTTAAAAACTTGAAAGCATCTGTGATGTTATAATTCTGAGGACACCAACTTTATTCCACAAATTGGGGCTTCTTACAATATTTTTCCCTTGGACACTTATTCTGTAAATTATTGGAACTGATTCACACCTTGTGCTACAGAAAATTTAAACATTTCAGGCTTTTAACCATGCAAAATAGCCATATTGTTAAGAGGCAAATGGGCAATGACTGGAACAGCTGTGTTTATATGCTTTTAGAAACATATAAATAATCCCTATATTAGGTCAAGATTTCACATCTAATGTTTGCTTAATCGCATAGTAATTATTGTCCCCACCAAAGATGCTTATGTAGACTACCTCTCTATTGACCACCGCTATAATAAGAGCATTTCTCAATGCCACAAACATCAAATGAGCCCTCAGAACCTTCAAAAAAGAGACCACCTCTGTATTGAGACCACTTGGGGTCAGCCACTGGGTAGTTTGACGTAATTTGGGTTGACAAAAGTAGATTTATTATAAAGGTGTTCCTCTTACAAATAGCCATAATTGTCGACAATCCAATAAAACATCATAATGAGGGAGTTTAAACCACTGATAGATGTTTTAAGTATATGAGTAATTTCATGGAGTTCATAGAAAATGAGATGTTTTAAGGTGCTGGGACTTTATGTTCCAATGAACACCTTTTTAATAGTCGATTGCACTTTTGTGGTAAGTGAAACCACCCCAAATTAGGTACTAGTATCTTATAGCTGCTGTTAGAATTACACCCCACCCCCAAGCAGTTGAAATGAGATTAAAAAAAACATCACTGCATTACCAGATTCATACCCTGACATGGCTACTAGACTTCAGCTACGTCAGACCGTCAGACGTAACTCCCAAACGTTTTTTCAATTGATTTTTATTGATTTATTGTCTTACCCAGAAAACGAAGCTAAGTCAGTAAGTGTACTGTTTTTTGTTAACAAGTATGTGAAATGCATCTTGTCAGATAATAATTAGATTTAACTATGATTAATTCATTGTTTGGAATCATTTGATGTCAATTTTATCCCTGGTGTTTACAGATTGCAACTACGTAAGTGTAACTGTATTAAAGTAACTTGATATTCAGTGTTTCCAGTATGTAATTGGGAAGGAAGGTAAGTTATTTTAAACCATGGCATTGTATCACAGGCTGACACAGGCTATACACAGCTATTAATGAACCTACAATTGTGTTTGAAGTGTCAACATAAAGCTACTTACTTATATTTTTGTAGTATTAACACAATTTGTTTGATTCATCAAAATTACATGTGGTGCATTTTGTTATGCATAGGCATGCCGGCTGTTCATTATGACGAACAGATAGCTCTTATCTGTTTCTGGTAACATTGAATGAGTTATATTGAGGCTAGAATAAGGGACTTGTTATCAAGTCTTAGGTCTATTAATCAACTCCCCCTATACTGTAGCTTTTCTGGCTGGTCACTAATGATGGGAAAAGTAGTTCATTAATGTGTTGATAAACTTTAACCTTGAGATTTTATAAACCAGTCCAGTAATCCCTCTGACTTACACTCTCTTGTTTTTATTCCAGTTGGACGATCCGTATGGGAGTTATAAGTGCTTCAAAGGAGCCAATCATCGCAGGGCGTTCCTTCGCCAGGTCAGTGTTTGCAATATTGAGTCATACTTTCAGTGTTCAATCTAGCTGGGTGTTGGAGAGGGCCCTACAGGCCCATTGACCCTCAAAGAGGGATCCATTTTGAAAATGAGGGGCCCAAGTGGAAAAACAACAAAAATAATCAAACTGGAGGTTTCCTCAAAAATCACTGTTTTCGACTGAATGCCGTTACAGCTTTTCAGTTGACAATTTATTCACCGTCGGAGGTTTCCTCTATTGAGAGTGAAATATAAGTCGCGTTTTTCATCAGAACTTTTTCACATTTACAGTACACACTCGGAAGACTGTCTAGTTTCTGATTTTTACCATTATAGATAAAGATACATCCAGCATCAATTTCGATTTTGACCAATTTGAGTAATCGCTGATTCATTTGAAAGTTTCCACGGACGATTTAAAATGCCGTAATATCAGTAGTAGTTTTAATTGTAGCTACATTTTATTGAAGATACTCTTGAAAGAAACACAACATAAAACATCCATATATCATACTAATATGTTTTTACTTGCAATATTATGGGACAAAAACATGTTCAAAGTTTGGTGTGTTCATTGAAGTAGAATTTGACAGGTGCTGCCATACTGTTCGAGAAAATGTCGATTGTTTTGTAAGAAATTCTAGTTATATGATGTCCACATCAAATTTATATCTTCCCAATCGCCAACCTTGTGATCCGGTATGCAAGATATTATTAGATAAGCCTTGGGAATGAAGAATTGGGAGACTAATAATCTAACACTTTCCATCAAAATATCACAATCATCCGTCAGCGCCATGCAGCAACTTACCAGCAGGTGCGTTGCTATTCCATAGCATTTTTGCGGTAATTGTTTACTTTTGAAATAGGAGCGTTTGATTTTAAACTGTAGGTAGTATGAATATTTGTCTTTGGCACAATTTATTTGGTCCATGCACAATGGGAATATCTGTAGTGTCCATGAACGGTCAGTATGTCCACTTGCATGGTCTGGCTTTTTCTGCTAGGTCTGCAATAGCTAAACACTCCTTCCACATGGCTGTCTACTGTCAGAAAATAAGCGATATATTGCCTTATTTTGTTTTTCCAAGCCCTAATATGGGTCAACCATGTAGGGTATACTTGACTGTGAACTACCTTATGCATTGCATCTAGATTATCAAATTAAATATTGTTTTAAGTCTCCAAATCCACAGAAACTGATTTGCTCCTCTCACAAATAACTGTTGATCATAGCATACCACAAATTTAGTATTTTTTGTGCAATTATATGTTTTTAAAAAGCATGGGATTAGTGTAATCTGTTTCTATCAACTTTGAGATATATTCCTATTCATATGTTGCCTGAATTAAGCCTTTACAGCCAACTAAAGATATTTGTGTACAAGATTTACTTGCATATGAATAATAGATGATTAAGACAAAAAGAATTGTTGGCAGTTCACAACATGAAATTACAGAATCGCTCACTTTTTTCTCAACAAAACCTTCATTTGGTATCATTCTGGTCTCACAACAATGGAGTTGTGAGTTTGAGTCACTAAATTTGATAAAAAATGTAAATCCATGTTCATTTGTTATGAAATTGACATTTTTGAAGGTTTCTTTTGTGGTATAAGGAATGTATGTAATTTTTTTTGTCAATATGCATGCATTCACAGTGATTGAGAAGCAAAAAATGTAAAATAGCACGGTGTTCAATCAATCTCCAGTTTTTGTGAGTTATAAGCAGATTTTGTGAGGAAAATGTTTACTTTTGAAATCGGCGGTTTGGATTTTCCACTGTAAACGATCTAAAAACCATTTCTGAGCACAATTTTTGCCGTCCATGCACTATAAGAAAACTTCTGGCACATACTGATGCGATTTATTTCAACTCACATGGGCTGGTTTCTGCTGCTAAGTCAGCAATACTTGACCACCCACCTTCAAAATTGAGGTCATCTGATAGAAAACGACGAATATAGTGGCTGTAAAGACGTAATTCAGGCAAAATATGAATGAGAATGTATCTCAAACTTGATACAAAACAGATTACACTAATCCCATGCTTTTTAAAACCACATAACTGGCCAAAATTACAAAATGATTTTCAACTCCTCACGAAAACTGTTGATTGTACATTTCTGTAGATTTGGAGACTTTACACAATATAGAAGTTAACAATATAGATGCAATGCATAAGGTAGTTTTCAGTCAAGTATAAGCTACATGCCTGACCCAACTTATGGCTTAACAAAGCAATATAAGGCAAAATATCACTCATTTTCGGATAGTGGACAGCCATGTATAACGAGGGTCTTCAACTATTGCAGACTTAGCAGCAGAAACCAGCCCATGTGAGTGGAAATAAATCGCATCAGTATGTGCCAGAAGTATTCTTATAGTACATGGACGGCAAAAATTGTACCCAGAAATGATTTTTAGCCCGTTTACAGTGGAAAATCCAAACCGCCGATTTCAAAAGTAAACATTTTCCTCACAAAAACTCTTGATTTCCTCACAAAATCTGCTTATAACTCACAAAAACTGGAGATTGATTGAACACCGTGAATAGGGGAATCCTCCCTTGTAAGTTGAACTAATGGGCGATATTTTAAATCCATGGGGGATTCTTAAAAGCAATCAGCTAAAAGTCAGTGCAGCTTTTCATATATTTGATATATTTTTTCTGGTTGAAACATCAATTTTATTGAAGTAATGTTTTTTTTCCTGGCTGATAAATCACATGGTTTTATTAAAGGTATCATGTAGAATTAAAAAATAATGTCAATCATGTGATGATTACCTAATACCTGCTATGGAAATGAGCATGGTCAGTGGTGGCTCAGTAGAGTGAGTGCTTTGTGAATTTTGGCAATGGTCATTTTTGCGTGATTTCTGCTTTTAATGGCACCAGAAAGCTGCTCTATCCAATGACATTGGAGTGATATATTTTAAATGAATCCCTATCTGCTGCGCTATAAATAGACTTCTCCACATGATGATATAACATTTTTGTACTCATCTGCGCCCAGAACAAAGTCATGGAGTTTCTCTAATTTAGGTGTAGAAAAGTAGATGGCAGCATTTTTATAGTCAATATATTTATAGAGCCCTTCTTGCCATATATTAAACAACCTGAGCACTCAATTTATGTTTGTCACTACTGGTAGTTATTGAGAAAATAGCAAGCTTTTGAATATTACACAAATAGAACAGCCTGCATGACTCGCTGCTGCTAGCAAACCTCGGGCATCATGCGTGGGTTCACTTGTTGTAGAATGGTGACATGTTCATGCATTTGGCCACATTTAGATAGGTTTAAGTCTTAGAAGCTGTCTGGCTGATTATATACAGTTTTATAAAGAGAATCATTAGTGTTATATTGAATAGGAAATAAAATATTATCTTAAGTTTATTCATAATATAGTCTATATGCAGAGTGTAACAGTACAGTAAGAGTGACTCTTAAAGAGTATATTTGATAGAAAATACACTTAAACTTTTTTTTATTTCATTCCTAAAATCTATTAGACATAGCAAAAAGTGTGAAAGATGGGTTAAAGCATTTCCAGAATTGAATTTTCCATAGAAAGTGTAAACAAGTTAGCTTAATGATTTGGAATAAGTAAATCACATATGTTAACTATTGTCATTGCCTGGCTTCAGTTCTTATACAGAAGGTTTTCAACTTTAAAGACAAAAGTAGCTCCACCAAGATATACAACAAAAAAATACGTAAAGGGTTCAAACCTTTTAAAAATATTAGATATGATTGCACAGAGGTTCTTACTCAACAAGCTGCAGATTTTGGGAAACAGGGTATTTTTCATTCTCAGTCCAAAACTCACATTTATATTTTTTAGTTGCAATAGCATTTGTTTCACATGCTTTTGAGGGGTGCATCATTGATAAAGAAATAGTCAACCAATCAAAATTTCT